>CAXDID010001238.1:0-29193 GCA_963988835.1 Hexamita inflata
CAGAAGTACCTCATATATGGCCCTGCTGGGTCTTTACTGAGTGGGCATAAATGACGGGTTGAGCCCGTTTTGAAAGTGGAAACACTGGCGTGCGAGAGCCCATGTTTTGCTTTCGAAAGTCTCAATGAAGTCTGTTTGTGCCGTCTCGAGGAAGTGAAATGAATATATATATATATATATATATATATATCACAGCTATTTCTTTTATGTTTACGAACAAACATTACATATATATTTTAATACAAAATGGGGATTTCGGATGCTGAGGACTATATTTATATACATACTATATTTTAAAGCCAGTTTCACACCGTTATAATAAATTATTTTCTATAAATTATTATCTATAATCATAACTAACATATGCTATACATATTATCTTCTATTACAATTTAACAGTAAATTTAGAACATGTAACATACATAAGTATGCTCAAAATAATTAATTCTCGACGATAACAAATATTCTTATTGCCAAAAGGCACATAATATAAATGGGTTGATAACAAATGATATTGTGCTATCAAAAAAGGTAGATTCAATATATGTTTATTCTGATGCAGTATAGCAGTCAACAATAAATGTTTAAATGTTGGATCTAGATACATTTGCTGTATTTGGCTTCAATATACAAACGAAAAATATTTTTGATAGTGTTATAAATGTAACTATTAACTTTTCTACAGTAACCAGTGCATTAATTTGCATTTAGTGTGATGTGCAGATCGAGAGCAGTGTATTAGTATTTATAGCGAACGGATCATGTTTATCGGGCATTCTCTCATATTCGCAGAATATACTTATAATTCAAAAGTCAGATATTCAATTCAGATTCTCAACAATGTAAGCAGCAGGAATAGTAATAAGGGCTGAACCCTCAATGTTTACATTAAGCGACACGAATATCAGCGGTTTCAATTACAAGTAGAGCGAGTTTAGTGGTTATATAGCCTCTGAAAATAACGCACATATAACATTGAATAACATTTAAATTTGTACCAAAATGAGCGCATTCGGCTCTCTCAGCAAGAATATTGTTATAACAGGAATAATTCTTGATTGTATAACAGTGTGTTAAAGTAAATTTCATGTGTATGGTATTTGCTTATAATAATTGGAGTTTGGTACTTTAAACCAGATTTTAGAGTGTTTGCACCCGTTCATCTTCAATGGAGTAGGATGTCAATGCGACAACGGGTTTTTACTGAATGGATCTACGTGTGTTAATGTGTTGGACGAATTATTTGATCTAGATATGGAATTAAATTAAAAGATAATTAAGTTGTAAGATAAGATAATATAAGATAACGTAATTATTCAAGAGTATATTGTTGGAAATTACACTTAGTTGCATTAATAAGTGTAAGATAGCGACTTAATCATTTAAGACAGAATAATTTCCAACTATAGTTTGTAACAGTAGTATCTACAGAAAAATTACAGTACCCTCGAAAATATGATTAAAAACTAGTTCAGCAATTAATAACTTGTCTTGATGAATAATATCAATACACTAGCAAATAATATTGTTTCAAGCACTAATTTACTACAGAGTTATATTAATGGTAACTTTTCACAACAAAGCTCATAAATAACAGCTAATTACATCCTAATCGAAAAGTCAATAATAAGCAACGTTACTTCACTCAATAATCTTGTAAGTAATAATTATATTATCACAAATAATAATATAATATAATATTTTTCTAAAGCTGATTCAAATTTATAAAACGCAACAGTTGTTATTGATTAAAAAATGAACACAATTTAAAATTAACTTTCAAACTAAATTATTGGATACCAGCAATATAGCGATAACAAAGTTAAAACTACTTAACAATACATAGTTAATCAAATTAATAGTCTGTTGGCACAAGTTTAAAATATTTATCTTTAAAAAGTAGACTACAAATGTTGATGTGAAATAAAATTTGAAATATTAAAAAATTATAAGTATCTTCACAAGTCAACATACTCTTCCATTTTCAAAATAAAATATAATAACGTTTCAATTATACACATATTCCACTTACTTTCATTTATACTTGAATATCATATGTGATTTATGATTTAATTTATTATGATTTAATGTTAATGATAATGAAAATATTAAAGTTGTGACCGTTAAGCTACCGAAAGAAGACCAATAAACACGCAAACATATATTGATCTCCACTAAATGTTGAATGAATGATGAAACAACTAGGGGTGGTTTTTTACGCGATTTGTACGTGATTTTTCTTCTGTACGCGGAGTACGAATCACGTACAACAAAGTTGCTTTTCGTAGGCAAATATTATTTTTGTACGCAAAATGAGTAATTTATTTAGATATTTTAAGATATTGATGAGATTTCAATTAATTAATTGAAAAATTGATTATTTAATGATAATATGTACAAATATTTTTATATTTCCCACTTCAAATATAATGTATTCAAAATATTTCTAATAACAAGATTGAAGTCTGAAAAATACAATTTATTAGTATGTACTGCTAAAATACATCACTGATTCAGCTTTATGAATTTATTTATAACACTTTTCTTGATAAAATATATATAAAATATAATAATTGTAATTTAGGCTATTATCACTATAAAAATTATCATACATATTATGTACTACCTTAAACTAATATATAGTATACAATGTATTAATGAATATATTTCATATTATTCCAAAAATTCAATTATTAACTGATTAAACACTTTTTACAACACAAGAAGAATAGTTACGATATTTACACTGTTATATTAGAATAATAGTAGGTAGTAAGTATATACACATAATATTAATACTTCACTCCAATATATATGTTAACTAAATTTCAAATTATTTCAAGTAATATTATTAAATAACTTATATTTAAGGAATATTTAGTTATATTAACTGTTTAAATAGCATTATATAATAAAGTTGAATGAAATTTATAAATAAATTAAAAAAAACTTCAGTTGTTTCAAACAACTGAAGTTTCTAAATCAATTTTTGAAGATCTATACTTCAGGTACCGCAACAAACGACTTGTTTTCAACTTAATTGCAATGGAGTGATTACCGCATTATCATCTAAAAGCAATTATATAATGGTTTATATATTTTCTTCTATAATATAATTAGTGCTAATTCAAAATAGAAAATTAGCATAGTGTTAGTAAGTTTTATTAATTGGGAATTAATAATTAACATTTTGTTTAAAATAGGCAAATATTAATAAAATATAAATAGGACAATAAGTATATTTGTCGAATTTCAATAGTAATTTATTCGTTCAATCTAAAACTGTGTTCAACAACAATATAAGCAGCATAGTCAGTTATAATAAATAATTTTCATTATTTTAAGTAAAATAGCCAGTAATAATTACAGAAAGTATTATAAATATTTCAGTTATGACTTAATTATCATAAGGTTCGCTTATATGCTAAAGATGTGACATATTAGTTTAGAATACACAAATAATTTTCATAGCCTAAGGTACTTATCTTAGTGGAATAGCATGTTATTCTAATAATTCTTTCAGCATTATAAATTCTTTTGTTCAATATAGATTTACGTCTAAATATTCAACTGATTTAATAATTTATATTGATTCTCAGCTTAATTAATTTTAAATCAATAATAGTAAAATTAGTGGCGTTAATTTAAACAAGGTTCATTTAAGCAGTTATCTTATTTTATAGTCTCTCAAACTTTAAGAAGTTAATGTAAAAGTAATTTAGCAATTTGTAATTCACAATCTCAAATATATAGTTAAAATCTTATTATTATTGGACATATAAATATCGACTGCGACAATATTTGTACAACTCCAAATTACTATATTTATGGTATTTGTGGCAGCAGTTTATAATTAGGACAGTTAGTCAATTCTAAATATATATGTGATAATACTACTGAATTTAATGGAAGTAGTTGTTAGTGTATATAATAATTGTAATTGTACAATAACTAATGTGTAAATATTTTAACTGAATATTAAAATATGTATTTAAATATATCTAATCTCATAAATATAACAGAAGTTATTAAAGAAAATATATTTAAAGAGTAATAAAATTCAATTTCTCGCAATAATTCTGTGACAAAAGAGTACAATAATAAATTAATTAGTAATTAAGAGCATCATATTACATCTAACATATCATTTATTGAAGCTTAAATGTAAAACAACAATATTTTCATTTAATAATAGCTAAAAAACAATATTTCAAGTATTAATATTCAATAATTGAACAATTTGTCAACTCTTAATAATTAAGTTTAATAAAACAACTCCTATATTTCCAACTCTATTTAAAGCAAAAACAATCTTATCAATTCTTAAAGAGCTTCATTAAATTTATCGATTAACAATTACATCATTGGTAACTTTTCGTCGATTAATAATAATCTAATAAATTAAATTACTCAACTTAGTATTAGAACGAATTAATACTATCAAAACATTATCAATAATTTAAATAATAATATTTCAGTACTAAATAACAGAATTACTTTAAATCAAACAATTCTCACCAATAGAATAGCTAATATTAAAAATAATTATGATAATCAAATGAGTATTGTGTTTAACTCAGTTGACTCCAACATAACTGCAGTAAAAAATTACATAGATAGTATTTACATGAAAATAAGTGATTAAAAACCACCAAAACCTGTTTGTGGTTCGAATATTTTAGTTAATATATTATGCGGTACAACTTGTTGTACTGTGCTAAAATGGTTTGGTACAAATGGTTGTTCACTCAATTGCGCAGGTCATTATGTATTATATAATTATAAAACAAATTATTGTACATATATTTCTTGAAATTTCAGAGGTGATAATGTTAAATTATCGTTATTATAATCTATAAAATAAGTAAAAAATATTGTGATAAAAACTAAGATATGTAATTAATATAATATTTAGATTGAACAATAGTCCTCACTCAGCATCCGAAATCCCCATTTCCACACGCGTAACTGAGAGCTATCTTAGCTCATAACATGTGCCTCTACACACACGCTATAAAATACCATCGTTAGATGGCAGAATATTTTCCTCTACTTTAATAATCAATCTAGTGATTCAATTTTTCTCTTCAATTTGCTTCTTCATTTTGTTTTACTTATAATTTTAATCTATCAATTTTTGATACACGATCCAGTTATCATGGCCCCTCACGGAGCCAGTTCAGATAGCAATTATTTAGTCAATCTAACCTCCAAACGACTTGTTTCCTCCTTTGTTTTGCTTGCTGAAGTTGGTCTAGCCTATTGGTATTTTGACGTACATGAATGAGTCATCGTTGCGTTTTGATTTAACATCATTGTATCTGTATTCGTTTAGGGAGTTGAACAGTTTCCCTTAGTTGTTGTTGAATTTGTTGTTGTTTCGATCGAAATAGTTGCCTTGTTGTTTTAGAGTTTTTTGTAAAACTTTCGTTAGCTTTTAGACTACGTCTGCTTGGTTCCAAGAGTGTTTCTTCCAGTTTTTCTTGTAAGCATCATTGTTTTTGTTTTGTTGTTTGCGATCGAAGCAGTTGTTCATCTCACATTATTTGATGTAGATGTATGGATTTTGATCAGTTGTTGCTCGTTATATTATGGAGCTGTTGTTATTCTGTTATCCAGTGAATGAGTTTCCTTTTGGTTTTTGGTTACCGTTAAGAATTTTGTTAAATGATTTGACGAGTTCTTTAATTTAATTCTTCTTGCTTTGGTTTTGTTGAGAGCCTTTTGGTTTGCTTTATTCCGTGTTGCTCTGGTTGTTTTTCTTGTTGTGTTCAGTTTGTTTTTGTGATCTGAAAGATTGGTTGTTTTGTTTGAAGGACTTCTTCATTGAACTTGAGCATGATTGGATCAGAGATTGAAGTGCTTCAGAGGCTTCCGATATAGCAGTGTAATCTGCTTTATCAGGCTTTCGATGATCGGTTCGAGGAGCATTATATTCCTTCCTGTGCGGCTGCTCTTAGTAGTGCGAGAAGTTTCCACTATTGGAGCTGGAGTCCTCTGAGTTCAGTGACGCGAACTTGTTTTGCCGATTTATTTGTCTTGCCGATGTATTGGCTTTTTGATGGTTGCTCTTCCTTCTCCTGTTTTCGCCCATCTGGGATGTGAATGTGTAGCTGTCACTTTATGAGACGTGAGAGTTATTCCATTTGTTTTGTTGGAATAAGAATTTTTCGATAGGTTCTTTTTCGCTTTTATCGTTATCTTCTCCCAGGTCTGCCAGAGGAGCAAATTTATTCATGTCCAGTTTGCCAATCGGTGCTTCTTCAAGGTTTGTTTCCTTTTCAAGATTTCGCTTTTTGTAGAGTGAGTTGTTACACATTTAAGCGTACCTCGAGATTTTATATCCAATCTCGGCGTAGAATGTTTGCATGTTTACCTTCAGTTCCTTTAAAAACAGTTGTGGTGGCTTTCCTTGTGTAGCGTACAGTTTTTGCCCACTATAATTGGTATGATTTTGGCCTCATAACCTTAGTAGTGTTTGACCTTTGCTTTATAGTACTTTTCTTTGTACCACGTGATCCCAACGTCTAGGTAGATTCTTTCGCCTCGATAGTTTATCGCAATGTCAGGTTTTATACCGTCATATAGGCGATTGTGATTTTCTTTTGAGACTTTTACTGCCTTGTATTGTCTTAGGACTTGTTCGATGTGGTCAACAATTTTATCATGGACACCTATGTGGTATTCTTAAGCCTTTTTGCAGTTCGTTTCATGGTATGACGAGTTCTTTCCGCCACAGTTTGGACATTATGTTGGGATTAGGTCTTCCTTTTCTTTGACGAACCTTCGCCTTCGAGTTCGTTTATGAGTCGTTCTTTCTCGTACTGGTCTTATTTCATGAGGTTATAGTGTTGTCCTGGGTATATTTAATGAGCTCCACCTTTACATTTGTGGGATAGAGCAAACCGCATTAGTTCTTCTTTAGGCACGCTTCTATAATTTTCCGGAGGCCTTTAATTAGCTCATCGTCTATTTGGAGATATTTCTTGATATTCTTGCGTATCGTCGCATACATCTACAAGTGGTCCATAGTTTGCACATGTTAGGATACATTTTTCGTATAATGTGTTATCGGTTGTGTAATGAGATATCAAGATCAAATAGGCTTCCTATTCTTTCTTGTACGTTTGCTAGTATTTGATCCGTCAATGGTTTTGCGTCTTGACCGAATTCTTGCCCGAGATATGTGACAATTCCTGAGTTGTTTTCGAATAATGTTTTATCGTTGCTTGATGTTTTGTTGGTGTTCACCTCAAGTTTCAGTCTTTCATATTCGGCCATAGCAATCCTAATCGCATCTTTTTCTCTTCCAGGGGTGACCATGATTAGTATGTCATCTGCATAGCCGATTGCAACCATGAAGCGTTCTTCGTCTGCTGGTTTCTGATTAATGCGGTAAATTAGCTCAGAAATCACGCTTGCAAATAAATGCATGGCGAGCGGACAGCCTTAACTCACTCCAACTTTTATATCTTTTACATGGTCACTCAATCTGGCTTTTGTTGCATACATAATGTATTTATGTGTTGCGGGACCTACATTATTTCCGTTTAAGTAGCTAGGATATCGTGTCTTAAGCTGTTGAAGGCTGATTTGACATCGAAGTTTATAATGGTGAAGCCATTTTTTATTGCTTATGCCACTTTGAGTTTAGCTTGTAGTTGGCCGCAAGCTTGGTTTACATATTAGTTTGGGTCAATTACAAGATCCTTTTGAATTCTTCTTTTAACAATGCGGTGAGCACATTAAGGAGTTGTTCTGCGCATGCAATTGGGCGGGTTTTTAGGTCACCGTTTGGGTCTCTTGTTAGATTGTTATCTTTAATGAGGAATTTGTGGTCGAATTTGTATAGTCTGTTATCAGGCACGATATTTTTCAATTGTATTATTTCGTTAAATGCAATAGTTATTAGTTAAATGAAGTCGAAGTGGCCTAATAGTAGTTTCAGGTGTAGCGGTGCGATTCCTGATGGTCCAGGGCTTTTCTCATCGTTTAGGGCTTCAATTTGTCGTTTAATTTCCTCATGCGTTATGTCGGCCATTTGTTCTTTTTGTATGCTGGAACCAATCGGGACATTTATAGGCTCCACTTATTTTTTGAAGTTCCGCTCTCATTCTTTTGTATGTATCATTTTAGTCGTCTGGTTCTGAGTGTTCGTATTATTTTCTCATAAAGAGACCTAGGAATTTGTGTAAGGCGAATGTGGCAGTCATTTTTTTCGTTCGAAAGAGGTATACGATGTAATCTGCTTTTTCTTGGAGCGCTTTTTAATCTTGTGGTCTTTTTGTTTTTGATAGAATGCTGATGTATTCACACTCTGTAGGGCATTGATAATCTCTAATCCCGTATCTAGGTCTTTAATTACCTCCATTATTGCCTCCATTGTATATTTAGATTAAACAATATACCTACATATATCTGTGCGCACAATTATGATGAAACTTATAATATATTTTTTCAATTAATTCTGATATAGGAACATATCAAGGAGTATCATTATAATATTATCATTATAATAAATGTTAAAACTACATCACCATATAGTTAATTAATTATGACAAAATTAAGTTCGAATATTTTCTTTTTACTAGATATCTTCTATTGTAAAAATACAAAAGAATTCTCTCAATCTTGACAAAACACATACTTTGAACTAGCGTGGTAAATCTCGCACGGAGCCGCACAAAACGTCAAACACCGTGCACACCGAAATTGTATACCAGAACATTGTAATATGTATTTTTTAACGCTAAATATCTGCTTTAGGTTTACTAATATAAATTTAACCACTGTAATTATGTATTGCTATTTCAATTGGCAGTATAACAGCACATGGATATTATGCTTCAATAACATATGGACGGACTATATTATCCGTAAACCTTATATTTTTTCTAATGTTTGCAACATACTTTGTCTTTAAATTATCTAACATATTAATTAATCTTTAAAAACCCACAGAGGTTTTTCGAAAAATTTAAATAGAATATAGAGCCAAACAAATATGAAATATGAATTAGTGAGCGGTTGTATATAGTTCACTTTTTAATTTCACTCCATATCCATCAAATCTAGAGTCGAAATTAAGATCACTCATATTATGTACAACTAGAATACTAAAAGCATTTGTATCATAATATAATACACAGAACATCAATTATAATTAATATTACTGTTGTTAATATCACTTACATCTATTGCTGCAAAATTCAATATTAATTACAATAAATATTTTTGATCATGAAGAAGATAATTAGAAGTTAATGAATTATTATTTCAAGATAGTATATAAATATATTGATTATTACTTAATAGTTTATGAACTTGAGTATTTGTGTAATTCATTAAATATTTTATGATTTACACAAACTAGTTTTCAGTCGGCTTAATGTAGGTAAATTAATAGTAACTTTATTTATTATCACAAATTTAATCTATATTATTTAGTTTGTTGTATATTTGTTGAGATTCGAATACAGATACAATGATGTTAAATCAAAACGCAACGATGACTCATTCATGTACGTCAAAATACCAATAGGCTAGACCAACTTCAGCAAGCAAAACAAAGGCGGAAATAAGTCGTTTGGAGGTTAGATTGACTAAATAATTGCTATCTGAACTGGCTCCGTGAGGGGCCATGATAACTGGATCGTGTACCAAAATACTGATAGATTAAAAGTATAAGCAAACATTGAAGAAGCAAATTGAAGAGAAAAATTGAATCACTAGATTGATTATTAAAGTAGAGGAAAATATTCTGCCATCTAACGATGGTATTTTATAGCGTGTGTGTAGAGGCACATGTTATGAGCTAAGATAGCTCTCAGTTACGCGTGTGGAAATGGGGATTTCGGATGCTGAGTGAGGACTATTTGTTGAGATTCACAGTCTCATAAATTCGAAAAAATTAAACTATTTCCATTCAGTATGAAAATGGGGCAACGTAACTTATGACCAAGTTCTGACACCAAATTTTTGTAGAAGCTTATTTCATCATACAAAATATTTTGTTAAACTGAAGTTATAAGTCAAAATTTGATGTGAAGTGGAATTATTATTAATTTGTAAAAACTAGATACGTAAGAGTATAATCATATAATATTAATTTTAATAGGTTGTATTTTACATATCAACAAGTTAAAAATACAAATCACACTAACTGTTTCAACGCACATCTAAAACTGCATGCTTCAATTATAACACATTTCTATGAATGCCTTATGGCACAATGATACATTTTCATAATCTTATTAGTTGTTTTTTCTTTATCGTATTCATAATTGTGATAATTATTTTCTTTGTTGATGTTGGCTTTGGTATTTTCTAGCATAAACACAAATATTTCTTTAAATATATTACTAAAATTTATTGTCAAAACCAGCTAGCTTATATTGAGACCAAAATTTAATATTGCCAATCAAGTAAGCGAATAAAATTTCGAAGGCAGGTTATCACAATATTAATTGCATATAGTTACATATTTTATTATTAACTTGTCTATAAATTGTTTTCTACACTACAATATTAGAATTTGACTAAATTAATATGATACAGGTGTGGTGTAATAGTATTCAGTTCCTAATATAAGTAATCTGTACTAATTCCGCTTAATAGAAGCAAGATAATGTTATGAAATATTTGTAAGCTTCAAGTCTTATATTTCTCATTTTCTGTTTATGAAGTGAAGGGTCTGAAATTGAAAAAACTGAATTGTCGACTTACTATATAATATAACAATATATAAATTTTTAGAACTATAGAAAACAAAAAACCCAAATTAACCCGACTGGTTTTTAAAGATTAATTGAGCTCCAGAAATATGAATAATTAGTTCACAGTGCGTTATTTATAACGGATTCGGCACTCTATTACACTATTATAAGAATCTAAATATTATAGATCCAAAATATAAAATAGTAGACATATGAGGTAACTCACCTCTCCTAACACAATATATTCGATTATAATAACATTATTTCAAGGAAGTGAAATTTATGTTAATTAAATTAGTTTAGTTAACATACATGTTAGTTTAGTAGCTAGTTTAGTAGTTTAATATCAGATATCATGAGTTTATAAATTTGGATATAAATATTTTGGATTTATATATATTAGCATATTATTGCTTATTAAGCAATGCTTAATATATTATTACAAGTTATTATCAAATAGCTATAAATAACTTTACTTTTTTACTATAAATACATGTAACACGTATTACTATTTAGTTGTATTAATTTAAATGAAACATCCCACTAACTTAACTTTCATTTGTGCTTGCATGGTTTCAAGCTCTTGTCTTCATGTTGGGGAAGCGGCCTCATACCCGGCCCTCATACCGGTCGTTGATGGAAATATCAATCTAACTGTCGCTTCTTGGCCTTCTTCACGTCACTTTGACTTTACTTATGCCTGTTTCAGAACATCTTCAGTGTTTTTACAGGTTTTAATTTTCTTTAGGAGTATCTCGTAATGGTCGGTTGATGAGTTTACGTTTAAAGAACTCCTTTACAATAGTAGTTACTACAGTACTTAGTTGAAGTAATATCAAAGTAATATCAAATTTTAAAACCACTTCGACTGTTATGTTTATAGTTGGAATAATTTGCGGATCTATTCTGGATGTGGGTATTATAGTACCGTTATATAATCAAGAGCAATTTTTAATAACAGTTGTTAGATCTATTGAACTTCAAAGTTTGTAAAAAATATAAAATGCTAATAAAAGACTAAATTATACTAATTCCAGATACTTAGGACTCGACGCAAAACGGCTTTCATATCCCACGTACGGATTTGAAATGCGAGGCCAAAAAATAACGAAAAAATGAGTAAATTTCTAATTTTGATTTTTTAATAATGTTATAAATAAAATAAAACTAGAGTAATCCAACGACGCTTTCAATTTTTGATACCCCCTTCTGGGTCGAAAAGAGTTAATAAAGTCTAATATTTTGATTGAAGAGTTTTAAAATAATTAAAAATCGGAACTCTGCGGAGGAATTGCACAGTGATACTACTCAGTTTTTTATTTTAGTGATGTTCAGTTCAAGTTTCTGAAACGAACAACATTATTTATATGTTTGAACGATATCAGTCGATAATACTGAAAAACAATGGTTGTTTTTCGCTTTGCAATATAAGCACCGGAACATTATTTATGATTTCGTTGTTGATATTAACTGTTGCGCTCAGTAATAATTTTTGTTTTACAATTTATCTTATATTATTATCATCTAATTTTATTAATGAGTTGCAATACAAATTTATACTAGGATCCGATTTAGAATATATAGTAAAGTAGGTTTAGTCAATTAGTAATTATATTATAACTTATTCTGCTTCATAAGGTTGATATTTAATGCAAATTTTATCATTATAAAAATATATTTAAGCTGTTTAAATTTGTGGTTAGGTTATTTGTGGATTGTATATTGCCCTATAAACTATCATGTCGTCCATTTTGAACACAATAACAAAATTTATTGTTGAATTTTACTGCAAAGATTTAATTATAATTGGCATGTCTTCCAAACACGCCTTTCTATCATTCATTATATCACATGTAATGACTTAATCGATTGATTTACCAAATATATTTGTTGATACTTAAAATTCATTTTAATAGGTTAATCCAGAATGGTCTTCATTTAATATTATACTGATTCTCAAGAATACTTAATTATACACAATTCCCATCTATTCAAAATAATTAACCGAGCATTTTGTGCAAGTGCCAGGTTACGCTTAAATACGAATACTTTAATCATAGAATGTAATTTTAGAACTAGAAAAACAATCTGATTATTGAGTACTTCTAATTTATTTGAAAATAAATCTTATTGTTTGATCAAATTTCTGAACAACTCCTTAATATCTAACATTAATTTTTGTTCTTAATCTGGAATTAAAGAGCACAAATTCATTTTGCATTAACCCATACGCTATTTATATACAAAAACTTTTATCTGGACGAGACGCACAAATAAATGGTATTATATTAACATATTTCATATAAATGGGCTAATATGATAGTGGTAAATTAAATGGAGATGCGGAAAGATTAACTTCTGTCATTGAGACAATATTTTCACCTATCATGGGTATCATTGTCATTATTTCAGTTGCAGGTTTTACGCTGCATTCTGAAACAGGAGTAGTATATGCTATGATTTGCTCAGCACCAGCAACTAGTGAAACAGCTGCAAATGTATCAATTTTACATTATAAGTGATCAAATATTCTATTTTTGTACTATCCGGCAACTGAACTAATTTCTATACCATCTAATGAAAATATCAATCTAAATATCGCAATATTAAATCCACTGACTAAAGAATACTGACATTAATTATTGACCTTACAATTTAATTATATTTATATGTTGCTGTTAAATGTATAATTATATGTACTCTGTGACTAAAAAATATTTTACCCAATTTATATTTATATATTGTACTCTTTATTTTTTAATATTGTATTGCATATATAGTATTAATCAGCATTTAAAATAGAACTCGGCCACGCTTAAAATATTACTTATTTAGATTATCTAAGATATATCACTGTAGAATTGATGTCAAAGCAGTTTAATTACTATGTTAAGCTCAATATCATATATTGAAATGGAAATTATCATATTATTAAATATATGTGTAAACAATAATTCTATGTTAATTGTTATTAATATTATAATTCTTATGGATATACTACAGTATGTATAACCATATTCTTTCTTTATTTACTGATTATAACATATATTAGAATCATATCATCTTTAATTTATATTAATATTATTAGTAACATTAAATTAACAATAAATTTAGTAAGTTTTGTTCATTTAGAATATATATTATTAAATTGTAATTGTATACAGTATACATATACAAATACTGGATTTGAAATGTATCCATATCTAAAATTATACTAGTATGAATTATAATATAACTTCTCATAACACTTCAAAAATTATGAAATAAATCTGTCTGTATATTTATCAAAATCTGGTTAGAATAGAAAGATTATCAAAGAAAAAGATGATCAGTATATGTAATTTACGTATTTATTCATCAAAATATTGAAATAGAGAAAAAACGATTTCCTTAATCAAAAATTTGTTTGAATAGAGTATCTAGATTTCTACACGGTTATATCATTATATGTTATTATATGAGGTACAAGGAAACTATTTGAACTTATTGTGTTTCCACTCCAAATATAGAAATGCCAAAACCTGAAGATAGACTATATAGTTGTAAACTATATCGACCACAAGTTGAGAATCATCGTTGTCTCTAAAGATAATCATGATAAATCTAGTTAACTGTTATTATATATTTTAAATACTAGTGATATCTTGAAAAGCAAGTTCTTTCTATGTGTGAAACAGGTATAATAGTATATGGTATTGAAGAGTATTAAATTAACTTCATATAGACAGTTGAGAAAATAAGTCGAAGTTCGGTTAATATTTCAATTGAACCTTGAACCAGAGTTCAAAGTCTAGTGTTTATAATGAATATAGTGATATATAGTGAAGTACTAAAATATCATCGCTTCAGCTATATTTTCAGCTTATGAAGCTAGTTCATGACTTTGAATAACCAACACTACAGCACATGAAGTTAGACACTTTTAAGTTTTAGTCGGCTAGCTAATAATTGCTTAAAAACTTTATGCCTGATACAAATATGCTATAAAAGTTTCAAAATATGTGTTGGTTGTTGTTATAAAAACAATTGAAATATATAATTTTGCTATTTAAAGCGGAGTTGAGTTGAAGTGACATTAAAGTTCATAGTATATATCTAGGCTTTGTGTTCCTTAACATTAATTATTATAATTTTACAAAGATTATCACTTTCTGTAAATATCTTCTACTTTCGAGCGTGAATAACTTTAGTTCTGAATCACGAATACCAAAGTTATTCTTGTTTATTTTCTACATATCACTTAACTTTCGTTAATACTTATTCATTAATAATTATTCACGAATAATAAAAAGAGTCCAGAGAAAAAATAATTAATAAAAATAATTAATATTCGATAATATAATGATAATTTAAACACATAATCACTTTTGTTTATTTTAATATACTGCCACATTAACTCTTAATGACGGAATTGTAGTCTCACATTTAACAACGCCTCTCTTTTGCAAGTTAGCTTTTAAATTCATTGGAGCTATAATATTTTTTCTTTAACTCTTGTTTTCGTTTACATTTTTGCAAATATTGAGGGATCTGTTTTCTAACGTATGGAATATATCATATGCTTCAAATTTTTTATATCTATCAGATAGATTTACTTGTTCTATAAAATTATCTCTGTTTATTTCGTTAGTAAAAGATGAGTTTAACTATTATGTTTTGACTGTGTTGTTTATATACTGTTTAATAAACTATTCGTCTTCAAAAAGCGATAATTGCGGCAACAACTTGCTATTATCTTACTCGTTAGCAAATGTCCCTGTTTGTGTAGAAATCGCTTGGAGTATCCTTGTATAATTTTAGTCCGGTATTTGGATTGGAATATACAACTATAGATATATACTATTAACACAAATGCACAATATATCAAGAAATAATTTATTACACTATGTATATTAATGTACTTTTATTTAATATTGTGTACTTGTAATAATGAAGATGTAGTTATAATTTTCAATTTTTATTGTTGGTGTTTATTTCTTCACATAAGGTGTAAATATGGATGTAAATATTGAATTGCTAAAATAGTGTTAATAACGCTGAATAATTAAAGTGTATTAAATAAATCTACCACCTCATAATAATGCAAAATTGTGAAAGTACTCATAAATACTTATTACAACTCAAACCTGATAGTTAAAAAGATTATAATGTAGATTTAATAACATGTATATATAATTTTATGTTTATTTTATTAGAGAATTTTACTTAATTAATTATATATTGTTATGTTCTTTTAACTTGAAATTCTGCATAACAACAATTTATTACCACATAATACATCTTTATTTAAATTATATTGTAACAGCAGTTTAAACCTCTTACTTTAATTTTTGAAACGAAAAACTACCATTTTCACTCTTTGGTGAATTTAACTCTCGATCTGTTCAGATTTATCGGTATAAAGTTCATTTCCGTTTTATTCTCCAAAACTTCCGTTTTCTCCTCCATTATATTCTTCTTTTCCTCATCTTATTCAGCTTCATACTCGTCCTCGAATTAAATCGGTTCGAAGTGCACAATTTCGTAGTCATCCGAGTCCTCCCTATTTGTGAATTCATCATTTTCAATTTTCTCTTAATCACTTTTTTATTATTTTGCAACAATATTTTGTGGAGCGAAAAACCTTATTTCTGGATCCAGTACCTCCGCTTCAATCTAATTTTTGAACTTTGGCGACATCATTTATTAAATTATTTACTGTTAAAGTTCGGATTAAGGTTCGGTTGAAAAACTTTCGCAACCACTTCTTGAGCTAAAACTGTTTCTACTCGTTTCCGACAAATCCGCCGTTTGGAGGACAAATTGCGCCAAATAACTTTTATTCCGAATCAGTTTATCGTAAAACCGAATTAGTTTTTGGTTCTCACCCCCAGCATTTTGTATAGTCGTTAATTCGGCCTGAACATCTTTGGAGTGATTTTTTGAGAACTGCAAACGGTTTCGCAGCCTGGTCAGAGAATGCTGAATTAATTTGCTCCTAAATGACAAATTCTGGATTTACTCGTACTCACTTATGTAATTTGAAGCGGAACGCACATTATGCGCATTAGAGTGGATGTTATTAGAGTGAGTATTAGATACGAAGAAGTCGTCAAGATTTGAGGCAGATAATTACTTAGGCTTCGGATTCAAAGGCAAACCAACAGATTTGGACAGCGAATAACTTGGCACGGTGAATATACCACCCTGAAGACCAAGAGAATTCAACTGGACCTGGGAAAGAGCTGGAATTTTGAACACGCGGTCCAAGCAGGGCAATAACTCCTAGACTATTTACTCAGACTGCTTAAAATCACACAAAATGTCCAAAATTACTTTCAACTCGATTTAGTTGTCACACCTAGCCTTCACCACTCGCAGCTAATTTATAGCTTTGGTTAGTATATTATGCGGATACGCACTATTTTCGTGCAAATCGTCATGCAATTCATGCAGTATTTATAAAATAGACTAATTAGGCATGATTTTAATTAGAGATTCTAATTCGGACGCTCTGGAATCGGAATAACTAGATTTCATATTTGAAGTGGATTTATTAATGATGATAATTATTTTAGTTAGACGAATTAAAAGAATATACTATTGATGAACATCTGATGTTGTATTTTTGTTGTTCTTATAAATTTTTATTCTGCTTCTCATATTAATTATTATTCCACATAATCTAATCAATAATCAAAATATGTTCTAGTATATGCAAGTATAATAATATAAGCTAGTTATTAAAATATTTAGACGTGAAACATTTTGAATAGTAAATATGTTAGTTCTTCAGAACTGGCAAAACTTAAATAACTATATTTTACATCCTTTCGTTCATTTTGATAGAAACGCGCCCATTATAAATAATAAATGAAACAAATTAGTGGTTATGTGAATATACAATAATTAAATAACAATTACCTTGCATTTAGTAAATGATACTCACTTTAATACAAAATATCACATTATTGGAGAACCAAATGGTGTTTTATTATTAGAAGTACTCGTATACTTATACCACTGAGATGTTGTTTCAACATTTTCAGTATAATAACTAAAAATAGCCAGCGGAGCTTCATTAGCTTCTTTGATAGCATGATCAATATTATCATAACATGGGCTATAATTACATTCCATTTTGTTGAAGTGAAACGAACAAATAATATGTATACTGACGAGTATTATTACTATTATGTATTTCATATTTAGTAATTTTTGCTTTTTCTATTAATAAATTTACAAAATATTCACAAGTCTTGAATATAGCATATATAATGCCTATTTATTGATATAAACAAATCATATAAGTGAAATATGGGCGCATTTTTTGCCAAGTGTAAACATAGATGTTATTTGAATTAAGTTTACCAATTATTAATATTTAAATCTGGCGCAAAAAGAAAAAATATGTATAAATTACCTGTATCTAATTTCTAATCATTTGTTAATTTATTATTTTGGCGCTGCATCTTTTCCTGTTCGAGCAATTATCTAACTACCTTTTCACGCTTTTTAAAAATATCTATCACATATCCCACCCGCTGAGTTCTTCGTCTTCCCGCCCTCCTTTTTCAATTTCTAGGATGCCATCTTTGCCAATCTGAACCGCTGATCTTTTGCAGTTCTTCATCACGTGCCACCCAGTTGCATCAACTACCAGATCTTAGAACCGGGCTTGCTTACTGCAGATGTAGCACTTGAACTTGAGCGACTCCTCAACGTTCTGAATATAAGTTACTAAGTCCATGCACGTTGAGTAGTGGGTGCATTGTTTGCTCCTAACTGGCAGCTCAATCCTTTTCAGGGTGTTCGGGCAAACGGCGTTGAACGTTTCCGTTATCGTTTCAACTGCGTCCGTGTCAGTTTGTGTGAATTGAACGTTGTCATCGTCGCTGAACAGGGCTTCCTTGAAGAATTTGGAAGTCATTTGCTTTTGCTTTATTATTTAGTTAAATAGCTGCTGTGGGGAGTACTTACCGGCGATGAAAACCACAGCGTGGAAATCCTGGCCCAGAGGCTGGAAGTCGAGGTAGTTAACCTGCTTTGCGCAAGAAATAGGGACCTCGGCCGGTTGGATGTATGCTTGCTTATCGTCGGAGGACTTGTACTTCACCGGGTCGCCGTTCAAGTAGAAAATACCGGATTTCAAACTCGCCTTCTGGATTTTGTCGTCGGTCTGGAGGAAATAAAAGATCAGCTTCAGCTGCTGGCCAGTTATTTTCTGATCGAAGTCAAACGAAAACTGGAAATCCTTGGCAGTCACTTTGAACAAACCCAGAACCATCAAATTCTGGAACAAAAACGACTGAGGCCACTGCACGATCTCATCCACGTTTATTTTCAGCTTCTGCTGCTACACAGGCATCACCTTACCAAATTTAGCACTTAGCACCGAGTAGAGCTATGCTATTTCCGGCGACGCTCGTTATGGAAGTTTAAATTCTGCTTGTATTGTTTGGCATTTAATATAACTTTCACACAAAAAGGCAATTAGACTTGGTTTTTTCTGATCGTCTGGAGCTTTGAGGGTCCATGTATAACAAAATAAATATGTCATGCTTTTCAAAGCAGGAACTTTTAATTTTTATAACTGGCCTTCAGTAATAGACGGTATATCAATGTCTGGTGAGCACAGTTTAATAATTTCTCTTATGATTTCACACGAATTGCTATTTACTTGTTACATTGAAGTGAAATAAAGCTATCATCTAAAATAAAATATAAATTATGTCACATGCATTTATCACTCATTTATTACAGGCAGGTACCAGTATTTTACCTATTTGTCTATTATTTTCTTTGTCTATTATATATTATTGTTATTATATATTATCTACATGTATTATTATTAATATTAAGTATATAGACCAATAACATTCCTCTTTAATTAAATATTCGTATGATAAAAAAATCTTAAAAATCACACATAGATAGAACTAAATAATTAAAGCTATTACGTAAATGCGGAAGCGGAATCACTTAGCTTATTGTTAAGATTTTATTCATTTCCGAGAATTGAAAGATATCAAGAGTTTGTCAATAAAATTTTTAATAATATTTCCACTAAGATTAGAACTAGTGAGAAATTAGAAAAACGATTGATTTTTAAGCTGTATTTCTAAAATATTTTCAGTTATACGGGTTTCTTAAATTTATTAGAAGTTAATTTGGATATTTTATGTTTACACCTAAATGGTAATGCTTTTACAGGAAACAAGAAGAAAAACAGAGTCTGATCGCTAAAGATTATTTATTTTAATCAGTGTTAATTTGAATTAAAACGATGGTGGAGGAAGTTCGACAATAGTGTCTAGCATTTAAAGTGAAAATAAATGATATGTGGTAGTCGTTGAAATAGAGTAAATATCGTTATATTGAAATTTAAACCATATTTATAAATATTTTACCATTCTAGTACAATTTCCTTATTTGGTAGTTTACAAGCGCATTTTCTTGTATATTTGAGCATATACGATGAGTGAGCATGCTTTTTCCATCGTCTTTGTATTTTAGTGTGTGATTTTTGTCCATTCTAACAATATTCATTTTAACAATATTTTAGCGTATTTTATTTACAATATAGTGTTGTGCAAATTCCGCTTCACTATTCAAATTGATGTTCAAGAGCAGACTTGCAACCGTTATTTCAACGAAGGGCGTTCCGGCCTCTCTCACACAGCTTGCTTCCATTTAGATCCCGGACATGGCTGAGATAGAGGAGCTCATCAGCTGCCCGTCCGACTCGGACATAAACGACTTCATCGCCTACAACTTGTGCCAGTTCGTGGAGGACATCGAGGCCTTCGTCATGTTCATCAAAACGGAGTGCTGCGAACAGGAGTGCTGCAAGGTTATGAACGCAGGCCCAGGGAACAAGTACCTGTGGTAGCAAGGGACAGCTCAGCCGGTTGAAATCTCATCCACTGAGTACTGCGCTAAATTATTAAGCTGGATCACCGAATAATTGAACAACAGAGCTATGTTCCCCATCGACGAAGGATAAGCATACCCAAAGGACTTCATCAAGCAGGTTAAAGTTTTGTTTAGACGCCTCTTCAGAGTTTACATGCACATATACCACTGCCACCTCACACTCGTCAAAAAGAACGGACTCGAACAAAAACTGCAATACTGCATCAAAATATACGTAGAATTCATGAAAAAACACAAACTCTGCGAAGACACCGACTTCGACCCAATTAAACCACTCCTTTAAATGATGTGAAAAAATGATTATAAATGATAACGCTAAATACATAATATAAAAAAATTATGATTTTTTCATGCTGCCTCAATATCGACATAACACGGTTCTGTAGCCACACCACAAATATTACCCGCTATTTTAATGTAGATATAGCCATCCATTCCCCAAACATTACTCCAACAGTTCCTAACAACCCAATATTCTCCGACTTGATCATCAGTTCCCCAACCTATAAGAATAACTCCGTGGCCAAGTTTATCTTTATCACCACTGCAATTTACATCATCATATATGCCACCAGAGTAAAATACAAAGCTATCAATAACAGTAACGGCTATAGCGACAGGTCCATCTTTCAAGGCCATTTTTAACTAGTTTATATCATTCGATGGAACACTGAAAGCGCCTGTCGCTTTATATTTGTTATAATTGAATAGATTAGACTTGCAATACAGTTATGGGAGGTGGAATTGCTTTTTCTTGTTTACTATGTGAGTAATTATATATTAAAATATTTTGCCACTTCTAATGCGGATGACAAATTCCAATAAATAATCTCAAGTTGGAGATTATTCATGAACTACTCATTAACACAAGAGGGCCAAAAATATGATTTCGATCGTATTAGACCATAATCGACTATTCAAAGTCGGTATTTAATATTCCAAAAAGGAAAAATAGAAATTACCACATGCAATAAAAGGACAGCAATGACAAAAATAAACGCGGTAGAAGATGTTTAGGGAAGGTCAACTAATTCACTTAACAAACTTAGGCAGTTCTGAAGCGTTTGTATTCTCTTCATTTCTGGGTCCAACGGATGAATTCAAAAAATATTGTACCAATCTGAACTAGTTATATCACTTGTTTAAGATGTCCCTGTGTAATTTCTACGTTTTAGTCAACAAAACTAATTTATGAAAGATTTTATCTCGAAAATATATGGTAGTTAAGCCTGATTGGAGAAAAGAATAAGAGGATCCAATGATTGGTATACGGACGCAATATGTAATTTATAACTAGTAGCGCAAGCACTGGACCTGCAGAGGACCTCGGTGTTCATCTTCAACTGGGTCAATCTGAACGATTTTAGGTATTTCTTAATCACGAAAACAATGGAGGACTTTTTCTTTCAATCTCAACCGGGGGCTCAAGATGAAGTATTGGTACTTCGCTTAATTAGAATTATAATTCAGGTAGTTACAGTCGCTTTCATTCTCAATATTCAAATAATGAATGCATTTTTGTTTCTTGAAGAATGGAATCAAGTGGGTTAGTCGGGCCCAGCATTAAATAATATATTGATGCTACTCTAAAACAACAGTTATTTTACTTATGATCTTCCACTTCCATTTCGTAATGAGAAATCAATTTTCTTGATTGTTAAATTATACAACGTTAGGTAAAGTTGAAACTTATTATTGAAGTATATACAGAGTTATATACGTTAATTATTGTAGCACAGCTATCCAAGGCTCAACCAGGCCTTGATGTGATTGAAGCACTTTACAAATCAATAGTAAATAGAGTTAATGAGTGTATTGATGAGGAGGGAGAACACACTCATTATTGAGCCGGGCAGTGATATAAGTAAGATTCAAATAATAAACTTCATTCTTCTTCCTAATTCAAAAAAGCATTTCGAGGGCCCACCACTGTAATCATTTAATCCTAAATATGGATATTAGTGTTAAAGAGCAAATCCAGGTTATTCAGTTGCAAACCAATTTAGTGCTTATTCTATTGTACCACCTTCACATCCGCTTGAGTGGTCATGCTCAGTTTATGACCAAAAGCAATCAATAATTGCTTATTCAGCGAACACCAATAATTCAGAATTCTTGTTTTCTTGAAGTCTTTTGATATTTACTCTTGATTTCAAAACGCCAGTTGTACTGAAAGTCCAGCAAGATCCGCACGCGGCTTAGTCTTTTACGTTTCCAATACCTCCTCTTATTCTCCAGTCGAAGTGTTTTTGGTTGACGAATTTTTCGTCTATTGACAGTACTTTAACTGGAATTATCGGCTCACTTCTTCTGTGTAAGCGCTTATTAAGAAATTTTAAATCTATTTCTGAGTATTCTATGAATTTGTTGATGCTAACCGTGTATGACTTATTAACTTTGTTCAAATTGGTTATTTTGTTGATATTATTCATGTAACTTGTTGATTTTGCATTCAAATTATTTATTTTTGGTATGAATGTGCTCAAAATATGATTTACGTGTGAATTCAAATATTTTGCATTTTAGCACATCACATCTGGCTCAAATTAATCTTTAACTTCTTCTTAGAATTAAATATAATCTAGAACGTAGTAGCTCTAATCTGAGTTAAAATTTGAGCGTCCCCAAATCTCCCATTTAATTGGAACACCATTTTAAATGTAAAGATCCTATTAAAACGTTTGAGCGGCTAAAAACGATCCGTTAACTTCATTTTCTGGCTCATAAATTCCAACCATTCTGTAGTGCTGAACAATTTGACCGTTTAAAATAGAATTATTCATCAAATTGAATAAATTCAGATTCGGAACAATGGAAGTGGTGCTCTGGAATGCAGTATAACACTTTTAATGGTCAATTTCCGTTCTAATGTAAAACGAGGAGTGTGGTGTAGATAAGTGCGAGTCGATTATTTAATTATTTGAATTGAAGTAATCAATACGCTGACTGTTTTTACTGTCACTGTTAGACACATGGAAGAGTTAAGTTATATTACTAAAGGGGACACTGAAGCTGACGAGGGCAGTGAACTCACTGAAGACTGGACTACAAATGATTGCTTGGACCATCATAATTGAGATGAAAATACTAATTAGGTTATTTGTTTATCGCGGAATTGACACAAAATATAAAACAAAAACTAGAGAGTATATCAAAATTACATTGAAATGTGGGTCAATTAAATCTGTTGTTACATCTATTGATTCAAAGAATCTTCTATTCTGAAGCGCGTGATTTTAATATTTAATTATTTGTTCATAATGAGATAATATGGCACCAAACTCTTTCCAGTTTTTGCAATAATTCGCGTATTCCATTCGCGTATTCCTATTGGAACCTAGTTTTCGGATAAAAGCAGATTTATGTCCAAAATAATATATTTTTCAGTTTCTTGATCAGTTTATTAATTTCAAGTAAATCTCACAATATTAGACTACAGTTTTTGAAATAGTTACAAACAGAATGGAAAAATAAAATTATCACTCTATTAGAACTAAATACTGTATTAAGTCCAATTTAAGACATTTTCACGATTTTTTCATCAAGAGTGTACTTTATATCATTGTAAATTATGGCTAGACACACATTCTTTCATTTCTTCTGAATTATATGTAAAACGTCTGCTTATTGCATCTCATTTATTGAAACAACTTTAGCTGATCTAACTATATTCGTTCATTCAATCTTAATATTTATGAATGTATTTATTGTAATAATAGAGTTTAATATACAACGTATATAATAAACAACGTACACATGTATAACGTATATATAACAAAACATGGAATAATTGAATTTTGCTAAAAGTCAGGAATTAAATAGTATAATTTATTTGTTTCCACTTCACACTTATGGATTCACTTTTGATCAGGTTCAAGCAGTTTGAGTCGAAATCAGCGACTGAGATCGCTTCTGAGCTTTCTATCGAGGTAACTTCCGAGTAATTAGAAGCGTTAGAGTATTTACCGCGTTCTGCATGGCCGTACATGTTCTTCAGCTTCTTGAAGTCTGTCCCAGCTCCAGCCCAAGCCACCGTGCAACAGTTTGACAAAACAGATATTACAGAAGACGATATGAGTTTTAACGGACCGCGCAAGTCCCATCCGCGCTATGCCAAGTTCTTCGAGCTCCTGGCTCAGGGTAAGAACAGAAGCTTCGTGGTCGCTCAGTTGAATGCCGAAACGGGTAAGGGCCCTGATTTCCTGGATAACCCGGAGATGCCGGTTGAGTGATTTGCCCTTTTAATCCTTTTATTATATTGTTATTCTGCTTATGATATTTGTATTTATTGTACAAGTATTGTTTAAGTGTATTGTTTAACGAGAAGTAGCATTTTCTCAAGGTAGTTTATATAGGACTAAATGACTGGTACTTATTCAACTTAGCAAATATGTAATATCAGGTTTTCAGTGAGTATTAATAAAATTAAGCAATTATTTAGAATAATTATGAAGTTAATTATATTTTAACTAAATATACTCATTTTAGGGGTTTTTCATCATAAAAATACATCTTGCAGTATTATAATAATATTTTAATGTGTTTTTGGTTTCAATAAACATAAGAATTTAGTGTAAACTCTTGTTTCAAGGCCTGGCAGCTAAATTATCGTTAACTAATCTTCTCAACTTAATCTGATAACTTCTTCAGCCACTAGTGCAAATATATCTAACTTACTAGTTAATTTAGCTTTTGCTGCTTCTAACGGAAACATAACGCTGATTAGTGATATTACTGGCGAATGCAACATTTCTGGTTATCAGATATTGGGAACTTATGTGAGCACCTAAACCGTCGCAATGATTGGGCTAAACATTAACACGGCAATTGTAAATGTGAACCGGGTTAGTTTCAAACCGAACGCTTTCAATGTTGGAAACAGTTCATCTTGTTTATTCAGTTAGGTTAAAACTTGTACCATAACCGTTACTAATTTTGCCGTTATTATTGGAAACAGTTCTAATTTTGTTATTCTAGGGAATTATATCAGATTTAGCAGATTCAAATGTTACAATAATAAATATCTTACTTTATAGTTACCAACAGTCAAATACAAATTATTTTTGTTATTCTGGTATTTTATTAGGGTACTTAAATTTTTATACGCGTGCTTATAATATAATATGATCAGCACAAATACAATATATTAATATTTTATTATAATATTTTGGACTTATTGGATTTGCAAAAAATAATTATTTACTGAATAATGCTTCTATCTCCTTATTGGTTAATGGAATAGAGTTTGAATATTTTGGTTTAATAGGAATGCAGAGACACTCAATTTCTGAGATTGAGATATATACTTCAATAAAGTTCTCCTATAATATTAAATTTGTCTATCCGCGAAATTTTTACACAAATTCTGTTTAAACTTCAAAAGACCATTTTTATAACAAAAAGCCCAAAAGCGTATACTATATGTCTACGACTTAAATTGTGTAACCGCTCCACTTCAATACATGGAAACAGACAACTCAAGCCCCTGTTATGACGACCTGGCCTACGAACCGATGATCATAGACGATGCCCCACTGGCCTTCTTTTATGGCGCGGGAAGCAAGCAACCCGAGTTCTACAGCTCCGAGAAGCTGGACATGTGGAGCTCTCCGTTTGGTTCTCTCCGAGAAGCTGGACATGTGGAGCTCTCCGTTTGGTTCTCCGTTAGTCGAGTGTTTCTATCAAAAGTGATGTTTAGTTTGCTATATTCGTGGCATTATAATATCTGTGCGGTATGAATTGAATGTATCTGGCTCTCACTGTTTTTAAGTTATTAGTAAGTGATTATGAAAACTCTCACTAGAATCATTATCGTTGTAACATAAATAATTATTTAACATTCGTGCCTAAATCAACGCTAGATACAGAATCCTAAATATACTTGGGTTATAAAATGTTCAAAGAATGAAGGAAAATAATATATCCTTCGTTTCTTCCCACTTCAAAGACAATGAACGGACCGACTCGATAACGCCCTGCTACGACGACGAGGGCTTCAGCGCCAATATTAGCTTCGAGGCGCCTCTAGTGACTTTTTCTGAGAAGTCAGTGGCTTTCACTAGTTCAGGCTGGAGAACGCGTCTGCCACGGCTGTGGTGGAGGAACCGGTCGGGCATCGTCCAATAATAACAGAGTGAGACGATTGTTTTATAAAATTAAGTCTAATACTTACTGTGGATAAAGTATAACGCATTCTTAAGACTAATGACTTCGCATGAAAATCAATTTCCTTAAACAGATATGCTATTTAGATGTGGTTCGAACTAGATATGTCTAAATGTATAAAATTAGATTTAATCTGTTTACCTCTAAGATTGTGCTTCAGTAAGTGAAACGAGATTATTTGATATATACTTCAATAAAGTTCTCCTATAATATTAAATTTGTCTATCCGCGAAATTTTTACACAAATTCTGTTTAAACTTCAAAAGACCATTTTTATAACAAAAAGCCCAAAAGCGTATACTATATGTCTACGACTTAAATTGTGTAACCGCTCCACTTCAATACATGGAAACAGACAACTCAAGCCCCTGTTATGACGACCTGGCCTACGAACCGATGATCATAGACGATGCCCCACTGGCCTTCTTTTATGGCGCGGGAAGCAAGCAACCCGAGTTCTACAGCTCCGAGAAGCTGGACATGTGGAGCTCTCCGTTTGGTTCTCCGTTAGTCGAGTGTTTCTATCAAAAGTGATGTTTAGTTTGCTATATTCGTGGCATTATAATATCTGTGCGGTATGAATTGAATGTATCTGGCTCTCACTGTTTTTAAGTTATTAGTAAGTGATTATGAAAACTCTCACTAGAATCATTATCGTTGTAACATAAATAATTATTTAACATTCGTGCCTAAATCAACGCTAGATACAGAATCCTAAATATACTTGGGTTATAAAATGTTCAAAGAATGAAGGAAAATAATATATCCTTCGTTTCTTCCCACTTCAAAGACAATGAACGGACCGACTCGATAACGCCCTGCTACGACGACGAGGGCTTCAGCGCCAATATTAGCTTCGAGGCGCCTCTAGTGACTTTTTCTGAGAAGTCAGTGGCTTTCACTAGTTCAGGCTGGAGAACGCGTCTGCCACGGCTGTGGTGGAGGAACCGGTCGGGCATCGTCCAATAATAACAGAGTGAGACGATTGTTTTATAAAATTAAGTCTAATACTTACTGTGGATAAAGTATAACGCATTCTTAAGACTAATGACTTCGCATGAAAATCAATTTCCTTAAACAGATATGCTATTTAGATGTGGTTCGAACTAGATATGTCTAAATGTATAAAATTAGATTTAATCTGTTTACCTCTAAGATTGTGCTTCAGTAAGTGAAACGAGATTATTTGATATATACTTCAATAAAGTTCTCCTATAATATTAAATTTGTCTATCCGCGAAATTTTTACACAAATTCTGTTTAAACTTCAAAAGACCATTTTTATAACAAAAAGCCCAAAAGCGTATACTATATGTCTACGACTTAAATTGTGTAACCGCTCCACTTCAATACATGGAAACAGACAACTCAAGCCCCTGTTATGACGACCTGGCCTACGAACCGATGATCATAGACGATGCCCCACTGGCCTTCTTTTATGGCGCGGGAAGCAAGCAACCCGAGTTCTACAGCTCCGAGAAGCTGGACATGTGGAGCTCTCCGTTTGGTTCTCCGTTAGTCGAGTGTTTCTATCAAAAGTGATGTTTAGTTTGCTATATTCGTGGCATTATAATATCTGTGCGGTATGAATTGAATGTATCTGGCTCTCACTGTTTTTAAGTTATTAGTAAGTGATTATGAAAACTCTCACTAGAATCATTATCGTTGTAACATAAATAATTATTTAACATTCGTGCCTAAATCAACGCTAGATACAGAATCCTAAATATACTTGGGTTATAAAATGTTCAAAGAATGAAGGAAAATAATATATCCTTCGTTTCTTCCCACTTCAAAGACAATGAACGGACCGACTCGATAACGCCCTGCTACGACGACGAGGGCTTCAGCGCCAATATTAGCTTCGAGGCGCCTCTAGTGACTTTTTCTGAGAAGTCAGTGGCTTTCACTAGTTCAGGCTGGAGAACGCGTCTGCCACGGCTGTGGTGGAGGAACCGGTCGGGCATCGTCCAATAATAACAGAGTGAGACGATTGTTTTATAAAATTAAGTCTAATACTTACTGTGGATAAAGTATAACGCATTCTTAAGACTAATGACTTCGCATGAAAATCAATTTCCTTAAACAGATATGTTATTTGGATGTGGTTCTAATCAGATATGTCTAAATGCATAAAGTTAGATTTAATCTGTTTACCTCTAAGATTGTGCTTCAGTAAGTGAAACGAGATTATTTGGTATATACTTCGATAAAGTTCTCCTATAATATTAAATTAGTCTATCCGCAGTTTTTACATTAAATTCTGTTTAAACTTCCCGTATGCCATCATTTTATAAATAAAAGTCTAGGTGCATACTATATGTCTACGACTTAAATTGTGTAACGTCCGCCCACCACATGAGGAAAACAGACAACTCAAGCCCCTGTTATGACGACC
>CAXDID010001238.1:29292-119181 GCA_963988835.1 Hexamita inflata
TTATTCTTTTCTCACTCGCTCATGTTCCATGTCTTCAATTTTCGACGGTTACTCCGAGCCCGTCCGATCCAGCGTTGCCTTGGGCTTCACCTTCTTGCCTTGCTCCCACACCCTCGAGGCCTGGCGGCGCTCGCGGTGCCCTTCTTCCGGTAGCTTGACGGTCTCTCTAACCTTACTTCGTCGTGATAGTGCCTTCATGCAGAGCATTAGTGATCAAGCTGGTGTAATGCAGCTTGACTTCTTCGTTAGCGCGCGCCACTGCAAGGCAGCAGTGTTTGCTTAGAAAGGAGTCCGGTAGGTAGGTAGGAATGTTGTTAGCTCTGGCAGGAATGTTGTTAGCATGTTCATGGATTTCTCGTACACAGTACCGTTGTAACGAAGAACGAGTGGAATATTATTATTATTAAAGTAATACAATATTAAAGTAATACAACTCAATAATTATCTTTATCAGTAGATACATACATTCTGTAGAAAGAAGCAGATAGTAAGAAACAGCTATTTCAAATGTATCACATCTTTTAATATATTTATTCTTCTAAATATAAAAATACATTTTCAATAGTTTTCTTATCTTATACACAATCACTCAAATTTTCGTACATATGCACACACATTCAATCGCAACAATCCAGGTCGCATATCATGAGTTGGACTCGCACACCGTTTAGATATTTACTTGCTTTTAGCTGGTACAGGCTCAATCACATTTTTTCTATATTTTTAAAGCCTGCTTACATTATTGCAAATATTGAAAGATCTATTTTCCACTGAATTAAATATTTCATGCGCTTGCGCTCTTTTATATGAATCAGTTAAACCAAACTTCTCCACAAAATTATCTCTTTCTACAACAGTGTTGAATGAAGAAACAAGTTATTTAGTAATAATATTACTATTTATATGTTAACGCATAAATTCTTCATCTTAAAAAAGAGATAATTAGGGCAACAAATTTTTATAATCTTATTCATTTGTAAACGATCCAGATTAATTAGAAATCGCCTATAATAATTATGTCTATTTTTAGTCGGGTATTTGGATTGGTAAATATAAATTTATATACATGTATGCTTTATATATATCATACAACCGAATATACTTAAAATTACATTACATGATATAACTGGAAATGTATATATAATATATTTATAAGATATTATTTACAACATCTCACAATTGTATCCATTCATAGTATATTGAAGCAATTTAATATTGAGATTAGTTTGAGGTAACGTTGTTGTGTAACTAAGTTCGGATTTGTGGATTGCCATGATTTATGAGATGAAGATGGAATGATTGAATTGAGCCTTAGTACTGATGATAAGGTTACAGTTAAGTGAGTCATTTTATTGAAGCAAATTTAAATTTACAACTAGAACCATTGAAACTTGCTATTATTTATTCAGTGTGATTTAACACATTAAAGATCTGTAAGTAATAATTATTCTTCTGTTTTGAAAGATACTTCAAATAATAACAAAATAATAATTAAAAAGTTTTCAATACTTGATAGTTATGTAATAGTTCTTGGTATCATATCAGTCTCATATGCATAAATAATAACATATTTCATTAATCTGCGTAAGAGTTATGACTGAATATGATTTCAATTTTCCTGTTTGTTTCCTTGATCTGTTCGTTTATTTTTAAGTTTAAATATTCTTTATGGTGAGTCAATAACTCTCGGAACTTTGGGGCTCTGTTCTCTTAGATATTCCTGATCTACTTGTGGGAACTGTGAACAGAGAGTACTTTGTTGTAGAATTTGAGCTCGTCTGTTGTTGGAACTTTTTATTCTGATAAGTTATATCGTGAATAATTCTTGTGGTGCTAAAGTGTTTATCCATTTATAATTTTATTATTCCAAAATTACAAGGTTTTTAATTAAGTTAACTTCGACAAAGGAGAGACGTCAATTATGTGTGTGTAACATGCATAAATATCTTCTAGTTTATGCAAGTTCTGCAACGGATGCAGATCAAAAACTTAAGTATTAGCAATGTCTAATGTTTTTAGATTTTTCAGAAATTGTAAAGGCCATATGTCAGCTACATTTGTTGCAGAGATACTTAATTCTATAAGTTAAGTGCAGTATTTAAGAGGTCCAATATTTTAAATCTGTTTATTATGACCTATACGTAAAGTTTACATATTTATGAAGTTAGAAATATGTGTAATGTCCGAAATATTATTAACATATAGCTCTAAAACTTTCAAACAGAATAACTGATTAATAGTACTTAAATCTGTGGTTTCTGTTTCATATAAATCTAAATCCTGTAATTTAGGTGAATATTATAGCCCAGATTTGTCTTATAGCTTGTTCTATCTGAGTGACAATACTATTAAATTTGGCAAAGCTAATGTGTAGGAAGTTAATTTATTTTGTTATAAATCTAAATGTGTTAAATCGGGAAGAGATTAAAGTGATGATATATCTTCGATAGAGTTTATTATTAAAAAGAGTTTTTTCAAGTTTTTAAGCTTGGAAATAGGAAAAATATCTGATATATTATTATCTACGAGATATAATTCAGTTAGGTTAGAAAGGAACGATATAAGATATAAATCTAATTAATTTTTCCCATAAAATTTAAATTCTTTAGTTTTCTATACCAATTCTTAACTAAAGTAAAGCTAATTTCTATTTGAAGCATCTTCCCAGAACCCTGGTGGAACGTATATTTTCAACATATTATTTATTTGCTGTAAATCAAGTATTATTAGTTTTTTGGAAGAACCAAGTTGATTTAGCAAGTCTTCTTCTTCTTTTCTTCTGATTTTGTGGTAAAGCTCCATACAAATCTAAATTAGGAGCGAAAATATAAATATTTTTTATCTTTACAAGCAGCTATTTTTTAACAACCATTATATTCATCACATCACAAATAGAGCTAATATTACTATAATATATTATTTTTACTTGGTTATAGTAAAATAACTAGTATATATTTATTTATTGCGTTTAGATGTATTGTTGGATTGTTGCTGTTGAGTGAGTCATGTTATTATTATTTAAAGAATAATTAAATTATTATTATAATGTAATTATAATTACTTGATAATTTGAAATAAATAGAAATAAATAAATAGTGAAATATGAACATATGTAAACACTATAACTTCACCAGAAATAATTTCTAATTAAAACGTTTAACCTTTAATGACAACTTAATATTTAGTTGTAAATATAACATACCGTTTTCAGAGAATACATTAAATACTATTCCTCAATGAATATATCCTTAATAAGTATAAATACACAGTAGATGTAATATCTTATAACTATCTTATCCACACCCATCATCTCTGAAAATTTAATAACCTAACATATAAATAACATAAATAACATATAAATATTAATAACGCAGTAATAACACGATAAAGTATAAAACAATACTTTCATTTCTGAATTGATATAATTTGATGACATCTCAAATAATTAACACTGAAAATATAGAGTCCTTTATGTAAAGGAGTAAAGAACGCGTGAAAATGAATACATCATTTTTAAATGTTTCTTGTGATTGAAGTAGTTGATTATTGAATGGATGTTTTTGAGATGTACCAAAAGAGTGAGCCGATATAATTATAACATTATATGTATATTTAAATTTTGATTTTCAAATAATTATTCAAATTGTATATTAATGTTATTCATCATTTAATTATAAGTATTATAGAAATCACTCCAAATTCAATGTCGATCCGCGAAAGCCAGTCGCAGCACTCGTCGATTTTGTCGAAGGCCTCCCAGGACCCGGTCCAGGTGCACCAGACGTCCGTGGTCATGAAGCCGGTGGCGACCGTGTAAGTTAGTTATAATTGTTAGTAATAATTTATTCAACTTTATAATTTTGTTGTTGACAAAATAGTACTTATCTGGTCCTGTTACCGTTATGAAATATTCGATGATAAATAATGACGTTCCCTCGTTTGTAAATTGTTGTCGTGGTTCTTCATGAAATTATGAAGTTCATGAAATTACGTTGAGCAGAAGATTATTAAATATTTCTAATAATGGAGCAGTATAACACTAATAGGAGTAATACTTTAATAATTAACACTCGATTTCGTAAGAAGCTTATTGAGTGAGTTGTTATAATTAAACCGTCAAATTCTAGTCTAGTTAAACTCAATAACAATACTGTGATTATTCTAAATAATTATATTAATACCATTAAAGAATAATTACAATTCTTCAGTGACATTAGATTAACTCTTCACCATTTCAAAATAAACTCACTTTTAGTCAAATAATATTTTTTTCAGAATAAGTACAGTATCAACGCATCGTATGATAGCATTTATATATTAATTAATATTCAACTGTTAATAAATTTCAATATAAATTTTGTATCACTTCACGCCTTAACATCAAAATGTACCATAATTTCGATTCGCTTGTTTCACAGTATATTACAGACTCAAAGCAATACGACATATATTAAAGATAATAGACCAATAAGCGTTAATATTAGCTTCCTTATCAACTATTAGCTTTTACATTTTTTCATCTAGACTGTTACAAGACTGTTTTATCATGAAATGGCCAGACCATAAATTAAAAATATGCTACGGTAAATTAATTAGTTACATGTTGATGGTTCAATTTAATTCCGCCTACAGTGAATTCATAAATAATTCTTAAAATTTTTTACTTAAAATTTTTTAGTGAGCTTAAAATACTAGTAAAAGTCGGCTATTGGAGGTACTATAATTTTATATAAGACCATTTGCAACAAAAAGTTGGTAAACCAACCCCTATAAAATTGATTATATTATCTCGAAATTATGTAAATTTCTCATACTAAAATACGAAAATATGAGGGTTTTCGTTAATTATGCAACGGAAGATCTTTTCTAACGGCTACTATAGAATCTTATAAATACCATATATCTCAACAAAACGAAATATAAAAGAATAGTGTTACAACGGTATGGGTCAGCTTATAACTCCAAAATTAGTGTAAAAAGGGACGTTTTCTACAATCACTATAATCACTAAATCTCTTGGTATTTTCTCTCGTTTAACATTGTTCACATATAACTTTTTTATTATCCCCACTTCACATGTTTTTTGAACTTATTAGTATGTGTTATAGTAAAATACCTAATATTTATTTATTACATTTAGATGTATTGTTGGATTGTTGCTGTTGAGTGAGTCATGTTATTGTATTACACCGTAAATAATAACATGAGTATTTGAAAATGCTCTCAAACAAGATTTCATTTAAAAACACGGAGAATAAGAAAGAAATCACCGTAAATCACGTCTACGCATATTTAAACAATATAGTGATGGTTATGTCAAAATATTTGTGTTTAAATAGACATATTTTAATAAAAAGTGAGAATTAAACATTATATTGATTTTAATACACAAATGACCTTGAACTTGCAAATTTTTTGACCACGAATAAATGGAGTAAAGAACGCGTTAAAATGAATACATCATTTTTAAATGTTTCTTGTGATTGAAGTAATTGATTATTGAATGGATGTTTTTGAGATGTACCAAAAGAGTGAGCCGATATTAAAATAAACCGTTCACTTAAACATTGTAAAGTTCTATATTTATCTTTAAACTCTTTGTTCATAAAAACGATCCCAAAAGAGTTCATTTTAATTCGTCGCATTTTTCGTGCAGAATCGTTTTCACGACCGCCCTCAGCGGGGTCCCGAACCTCGGCTCCAGTTTTACGTTCTTCTTCTGCGTTAAAATCGGTTTAAATGGAATTTAAGAGTTTTTAAGCTGTGAAGAACGCTGTAACTGAGATTTACGCAACTTGCTGCAGATAACCTGAGAGTTGTTCACCAGGGTCTCGCACACGCGCGCTGCCTCGTTCTTCTTGAAGTTGAAGCTGTGATTAGCAGACTGCGCTATGTTCAACTGAGAATCGGTGCTATGCTGCCTGTTTATGTACTCGCTCACAAACTTCTCGTCCTCAAACAGCGAAAGTTACGGTAACTTGCCGTTGTACTCCGTCTCAGTCGGAATACTGTCGAAAATAAGACTAAAATCAAGATTCTAATAGGAAATCTGATTAGAACGCTAATACTAATTCATGCTGGAGTGGAATTAGTACTATTGATGAATTAACACATATGCAGCTTGTGTATTCCAAATACAAAATATAATTTAAGAATATTTGAGTTAACTTCAAATCACTCTAAACACCTAGAATAACCACATTAAATTCATCAACAGATAATATATAGTAAATAGGTAGTTTGTTAGAGGTAAATCTCTTATATGATCATGTAATTAGCATATCAGTGTTACAGTTAAACTCATCTCAAAACGTTTCGCATTTATATAATTCTATACGTGTTATCATAAAATCCAGCAACTAACCCACAAAAATTCATGCATTTATTTCGTTCAGGTCGTTTTGAGATTTGTAGAAAAAGTTTGTCATTAAGAGGATATGATAACTATCAAATATATCACTTCTTTTCTGTATTCTAAAACCAACTAGCAGAAACGCTACCCTTTTCGCTTACACTTTATTAGCTGGGAGCAATATTATATTTAGAGCTACGCGATATATCTTTAGAAGTCACCTCTTCTTTGGATATAAACTCGTTAGTGTTGTCTGTTGACGCCGTTCTACTAATATGATCAAGTGGTTGCATCTATTTTAGCACAAGTCTTGGTTCAATGAGAATAGCATTTTAATTTTCTTAAATTACGTCATTTGGTTACATATTTAGATCTTAGTGTACTTTCTTTAAGTTATAAAACTTTTTGAAAATTAATATGTAAAATCCAAATCCTAAAATATCAACGCAATATTTGTAGTAAAAGATCATAGTTGAAAAATGTGCTTATGTCGAATTAAGTTATGAACCAATTAACCAAAAACATAGCACTAAAACTAACTTTACAGTTCCGATGATGAGTCCAGTTCTTTACTTCTGATCTGCTCGTATATAAGCAGTTGTATAGGCATTAAAAGTTCCGAATAATCCGTCAATACAGCCATGATAAAGTGAAAGTGATGAGTCAAATTCATTGGAGAATACAAGTCTGTAAATTTTGTTCCTTATTGCAAATGTAAGAAGCTAAAACGCGAAATTAACGAATAGTAAAACAAAGGCCGAACTAAATAATTATTGAACGCGATCATAACGCTTAAGTTGGATGTTGATTCTGAATGGAGAGTTCATTGTACTCACTATAGCCTTGTTAACGCAATTACTGAGTTCAACAAATAAAATTGAGAAGGAGACCGCTACGTACTCCTCTTTTTGGATGATCGCTTCAAAGGTCAGAAAATAAATTAAAGCGTCTCCAACATTGAGGATTAAATAATAACAGGTATTCTTCAGGATGTCGAACATGACCTTATGACGAAAAGGCTTTAACAACTGCTTCTGAACATAGTGGATGCTTTTGTACTGGATTTTTTAATCTTTCACATGGAAAACGTTGCAGAACTGAACTGCTCCGTTGATCGCCAGCGGGCCGATGAAGGTCAGGAGGAACGAGAACAAGCTGACTTCTATACCAAGCATCTGGGTGATTGTGATTTGAAGAGTGATGAAATATAATTATTACGCAAGGAATGAAAATCCCATTACGAGGTTCTGGGTGGTGAGGCCTTCAACGCGTAGTATCTTCCGCGTGGCCGCCATGAAGTAGAAAATGGCAAATGCAACAACCAGCCACGTGTATACTTAGGATTATATTGCTGATATATTGTAATCTAACAACGTAAACGTTATTTTAGATTTTAATCCAAGTAAGATACTGAGCGAAATAACCAAAGATAATATGAAACCTATTATTATCGTATACGAAAAGTAAACCTTGGACGCGTTAAATTACTTAACATCCAATGAAGTGTTCATGTATCGAGAACCAGCTTCAATTACAGAATCTGAAATGAGAACATTAATTAAATTAATGCAAACTAACGTTATCGAAAATATAACAGTACCGTCTTCAGATGTGTAAAAATCAATGTAATGAAGTACTAACAATGAAATTACTGAACACACAACCAAAAATATAAACTATGGAATTATATTGTTAATACAAATTTACAAAATAGGTTTAAGTATTATATCGGTTTAATACGTTTAAACATGACTTTAAGACAATTTTGATATAATAGAGGAATGCTATGATTAGCCTTCATAACTGGACATTGTTCAATGTGGTGTGAAATGAAATAAGTAATAGAAATAAGTGAAAATATCTCTTAATATACCACAATAATATATTAAACAAATTATAACGTAAATTTAATCCAAATTAATTATGAATCAAAATTATAAAAAATATAAATCAAGGTATAAGGTATAAAACATGTTCTTATTATGTGTTAATTATTAATTAAAATATAGCTGTGTATTGTGATCGAAATTTTGAATACTTTTTAGCTAACTATTTGAATACTACATAATTAATTCTATTGAATGGGAATAATAGACTAATAACGATTCTATTAATTACTATTTTGGGATGTTGAAAATTGAAAGAGTCGTTGGATTACTACTCTAATTGTATGAATTATGGTCAGATGCATAGTTGCTGATCTGAAATGCGAGGTCTAAAAACGAAAAATGAATGAACGAACAAAATACGAACAAAAAGAAACTAGCGAACCAGAATACAAAGTAATATTTTGATTATAATTTGCCAATAAACTGATGTTTTGTGCATTTGTTCATAACCTTGTTTCTTCTTTTTAACACCCTTAAATAAGAATAGTGAGAAATGAGTTTATTTATCTTTTTAATTTTTTGCTTAGTTTCTTCATGTTAAGTTTATTTATTATTATTTCCCGCGTTTACCTATAGCCATTCATTGCCATTTTCTTATTGCACAATAAGGGTTTTCTATTGCCCCAGATAATGGTAGACAATAAAGAATGACAATATATAAGCACTTACACAATATATAAGCACAATATATGCACTTATATACAATATATAAAAAATTAAATACACGGCCAATTACTATGCGAATTCAACCACTCCATTGAAGAAAAATAAATATCAAAATCCATGATCTAATTACACATTTTCTATTATGAAAAGTTAATGACAATTATTGTCTTATAGAGTTTCTTATAGTTAATTATTGTCAAAAGTAAGTTATTGTCTATACCTAATATTTGAATTTGAAAATATTTATTTTATATTTAAATTTATTAAATGTTGAGATTATTTGTGGATCTACGATGAGCTAAAGATGGAATTGATCCTTGCAGTAGTTTTTCTTTTCAGAAAATAGTATCAACTTATAGGAATATTGGAACATACAGTGAATAATGACAAAAGTTTGTAATTATATATATAATAAACGGACACAAACTTTCTTTTCTGATTATTTTTAAGGAAATTGAAGAAGAAATAAAACATTAATATTGTTATAGTATAATATAGTAATAATATAGTTCACTTTAGTTCAAAATATTACTTTAATGAAGAACCACGCGGAGTTTTATTGGAAACAGTTGATTATTTATTCCATTATTCCATAAATTCAACATTTTCGATATAATAAGTAAAAATAGCTAGTGGAGCTTCGATATCTTCTTTAAAAGCATGCTCGGCATTATCATAGCACGGGCTATAATTGCAATCCATTTGTTGGAGTGAAATGAACAAATTATATGCTTCTCAGTGTTAATTCTCTTATTTGTGTATTTTATAATTAATACTAGAACTTTATTATTATTTTTTGAAACGTTAAATTTATAATATACCATTTATCATATAATACACATCATTATCAGTGCTATAACTAATTTAGATTTATAATAATAAATAGTGTAAACAAATTATAAGATTCGGCAAATCATGCGATTATTAAAACATTTAACTTTATAACACGATAAAATGAAGATATTGAAGTGTTTTACTATTTACATAATAATATGAAATATATTAATAAGCCACTTCAAACAAAATTTTTACTGATGGACACACCAGAATTACGTCAGATGTTAACAGCATATCATTTTATTTATGTATTCCTCTTACCTGTAGTAAATTAACTTCTAGGAACAATATGAACGGTAAAAACATAATATAGAATTCAAGTAAGTAGTCTTTTACAATGATTATAAAACTATTACAATTCGTATGGACTATTTATTAAATTACGCAGCGGCACAAGTTAAAAATAAAACTTGAGTTGTGCGATACGCAAACACGCAAAAAATCGTTTTTGCGTGCGTATGAGGTATAAATGATGGTGTAAGAAAATCGTGAAATCGCAAATTTGCCGTGTAAAGTCTCTGTGTAACATAAATAATATAGTATTAAACAATAAACATTTCAATATTTTTGTTTTGGATCATATAGAATAAAGAATATACTTACATTTAATTCCAAAGCTAATATATTTATTTATCGTAATAATTTGTAAAAACTAAAAATCTAACTCAATCTAACTAATTATGTGCTATAATAGATTATAATAGATTATAATAGTCCTCACGCAGAAACTAATACCTTGTAATACTTATAACATTATGTTGTTCTAGTAGAAGAATGTTAATTATTTGATATTAGTCCTCACTCAGCATCCAAAATCCCCATTTATACACGTGTAATTGAGAGTTATTTTAGTTTATAACATGTGCATATACATACGCTACAAAATACCATCGTGCGGTAGAGTATTTTCTTCTTCTTTAATAATCAATTCAGTGATCAGTTCTAGTGATCAGTTTTTCTCTTCAATTTCGCATTATTGACAAAAACTATTCTTATGATAATAATATTGAAGAAATACAGCTCACTGATGCAGCATGTTTCTAATGTACATTAAGAAGAACTTATCGCTCCAATTTAGTTCATCTTTCTGATCTGCAGAAGGGTTCGTTGAAACAACTTTATTCACTTTATCTTACTGACAGTCGAAAGCCGGGTTGTTGTATATTCTCGAGTAGTACTTGTTCTTCAGACACACAACTCTTCTTTGTGGAAATTCTTCTGCACATATCACGTCCCAGTTGCTTCCGTATTTGTCAACGGCAAGCTTAAGTTTTTGTTCTTCATCGTGAGTCCACTTTTTGTATGACATACTGGGGGTGGAGTAGATTATCATACATAACGAATACATGTTATAAATGTCAATATTATAAATTTTTAATATTATAAAATGTATTTATAAATATGAAGACATCACACCGTAAATTACGTCTATACTCTAAAATGTATTTATAAATAACAAATCAGTACAATTATAGAATTTACATAAATATGTCAAGTAGTCCGTTCGAGCAGTACTAAATCCAAATAACTTAGATTAAGTTAATATAATCTATTTGATTCACATTACAAATATTATAAATATTTAATTACAACATTATAAGAATAACAAAAAAATTTTGATGTTATATTTAAAAAATTATTACTGATGTTATATTTCATAAATTATAAATTGATTCCATTGATGCTGTAACTCAACCAATGTGTTTAATATAATACATCGAATATGGCTGTTGTTGAATGGATACACGTAATATATGATGAGATACACGTAATATATGATGTAACTATGTATACTTATAATGTATATTTATATTTGTACATATATTTATATAATTTATAGAGTATAACCTAAAATCAAAATACACTGCCTATAAATATAAAAGATTAATAATACAGTGAGAAACATAATAAATATAATGACTCACTTAACTGTAATCTTATTATACTATTAATATATCCCACTCTCTTTCAATAATACGGGTACAGTCTCCTTCATTTAGGAGATTTCCTTGATCCATTTTACAGTTCTGACCAGTAGAACAATATACATGTATAACATATACAAACACTATTTATAAAAATGGTTTCAATCAAATGATGTTTACATAGGTTACATATGTTTACTGTATCATTGATCGATTAAGTGTCATGAGCCAGAAACCTCATCATGTGTGTGATTATTTTTCAATAATATGATAAATAAACAATTGAAACCGTGGAGATTAGCCCCTCTCACCTTTTAAGTTATTTAAATTGAACTGAAAAGTATTTTTACTTCATAAAAATTAAACAAAGAATCTTTAATTATTTATCTTAAACCCCATAAATAATAAATATTAATAAATAACTTTCACAGGAACCACATGGCGAGGCTTGCGAGCCCGTTCGTGTCAATTTGCAAAAATCCGCGTTTCTGCGGGTCGAACTTTCCCATCAACTTCAAAACGACGAGAAGATAGGAGCAAATTGAGAGGAACTCTCCGAAATCAACGCCGGATCTGTCCTTGTCGTACTTCATTACTAATGCATTAAGTATGTTAGGGTCAAAGTTGAACCTGAGCATTTGCAAAGCTTAAAGCACTTATTAAGAGTTGATCTTGGGCATGCCCTGACCAACCTGAGAAAATGCGGTCCAAAAGCTGTTTATGTACTGGTCAAAGAGAGGGAAATTGGTCATGTCGATGAAGGCCTTGTCCGAAATACCTTACAATAAAAGCTTTGCAGACTGATAGGAAAACTGGAATTGCTGATACGCGGTTTGGATTTCCTGCACCGTAATGGTTCCAGAACGATCAGTGTCGATGGCATTGAAACGAGCCTGGAGAGCGCCCATTTGCTGCTATTGCTGCATTTATTATTGTTGCTGTTGGTACATATTGAAAGTGGAGTGGAATAATCTCGCAGATTATAAGCAGAAAACACATAAAAAATTTAACAAGTGGAAGAATAGAACTGATAGTGTAAGAACAGATAGAATTAGATAAAAATACAAATAAAATAAGATAAAACGTATTAACTATTATGATTTTAAGTAAGGCTATACATTTCATTAAAATTTATTATCTTCTCCTGTCCAACTTTGACTTTAAACTAAGTCAAGCTTAGAGCTTTTCGTTTGTTCCTTGCTTGTTATATCTTTTGATTCTTTGGAATGATCTTTTGATTTGCTGTCTTCAGTTGAGTTTCTACTGATTGGGTCAATCGGTTGCATTTCATGCAAAACAAGTTTAGGAGGTTTGACCGCAAGTTCGATGTGTTATTCTTCTTAAATATTATATTTTCTCAGTTTTTGGAACTTAATAAAATATAAAGTATAGAAGCCAAACCCAAGTATGTCAACACAGTATTTGAAATAATATATCATCGTTGAAAAATGCGAGTTGGTTGTGTTAATTTTCGAACCAACATACCAGAAGCCGACCGATAGCAGCATTTTGATGCTTCCGAGCAACAAGCCAACTTTCTTGCTCGAGTCGGACCGCACGACGGCCATGGTGTAGGCGTTGAAGGTCCCGAGCAGGCCGTCCAGGCTGCAGTGGTAGAACTGCACCGAGTCCTCGAAGTCTCCGTTGAAGACCGCCCTGTAGAGCTTGTTCCGCACCGCAAACGCGATGATCTGGAAGCCGAGGTTCGCGAAGAAGAGCCCGAAGGCGGAGGCAAAGAGCTGGAAGACGCGGTCGTAGCGCTTCAGCTGCAGGTTGATCCGGAAGGCGGGACCCAGCGTGGACGCGATGGCCTTGTTCAGGCAGTTGGAGAGCTCGACCAGCAGGATGGAGAAGGTGACGATCTGGTACTCCGAGTCCTGAACGATCGCGGAGTAGGTCAGCGCGTACTGGAAAGCCTCGCCCGAGTTGAGGAGCACGAAGTAGCAGGTGTTCGAGAAGACGTCCAGCAGCACCCGTGGGCGGAAGGGACGGAAGAGGGCTCTCTGGAGGAAGTGGGTGTTCTGGTATGCCACCTTCTTGGCCCGCGCGTGGAAGACCCCACAAAATTGTACAACGGCGCCCAAAACCAGCGGCACCGCGAAGGCCGGGATGAAGGTGAAGAGGTCCACCTCCCTCCCCAGCATCTGGGCGAACAACACCGCCGCCGTGAGCACGTAGAACTGGGCCGCCAAGAAAGAGAAGCCGTGGGCCAGCTCCAGGCCGAACAGCCCCTCGGCGCGCAGCAGCTTCCGCGAGGCCAGGGCGAAGTAGAAGAGCGCGAAAAGCACCACCAGCCAGGTGTAGAAGGTGTCCCATTGCTCGTCCAGCTCCCACCACAGCATGAAGTAGATTATCTCTTTCTTCAGACCCAGCAGCAGGCCGAGCGGAACGGCGAACGAGACCAAGAAGCCGAAGGCGAAGGTGTACGCGAAGTAGACCTTGGACGCGTTGTACTGCTTCACGCCCAGCGACCTGCTCATGAGGGAAGACCCGGCTTCGACGACCGAATCCGAAAGGAGCACGTTCACCAAGTAGATCAGGACCAAGATGATCGGAAAGAAGAAGAAGGCGTCCGGCTCCAGGTAGTACGTGAGGTAGTGCAGGAGCACGAAAGAGACGAACGAGCAGCTTACCAAATACAGAAACTCGGGCGCAATACTGGAGACGCACACGGTCGCAACCGGCTTCATTACCACGGACGTCTGGTGCACCTGGACCGGGTCCTGAGAGGCCTTCGACAAAATCGACGAGTGCTGCGACTGGCTTTCGCGGATCGACATTAGCAATGGAGTGATTAAGACAAAATCTATATATTATAACACAATTTATTGAAATATAAAGAATTATTGAAAATATAAGAATGTTGAAAATTCGATTTGAATTCTTATTTAAAAGTTTGATTGCAAATACATGTATATTTAAGTTAGCTGTTGTCGTTATTAATACTAATCAAAGAATATACTCTTTTATGTATTAAAATATATAATATGATACAAATCCAGATTGAATTAGTTAAAATATTTATAATTAATAGTTGATTAGATAAATTACATCTTTAGTAATATAGTCTTTTAATAAATTAATAAGTATCGCTATAGTTTTGTTATATTAGAATTAATAAAATCATATACAAATTATAAACAAGTTTCACTAACTTTTATCATCTTCTTTTCTAATTAACCCTTTGCTATCTTTTCCTTCATCTCCAGTCCAGCTTTAGCTTTGGAACAGGTCCATTTTGGAGCTTTTTGTTTATTCCTTACTGGTGGCCTCTTTTGATTAATCTTTAGACTTACTGTCCGTTGAGTTCCGGCTGATAGGATCTATTGGTTGTATCTCTTATAAGACCAGTTTTGGTGGCTTTACTTCGACGTGAACGGGTTCATCTGAAACGTTGAACTTCCTCAGTTTCAAGAACTTAATAAAATATAAAGTATAGAATCCGAACCCAAGAATATCTCCGCAGTACCTGTAATAGAATATCATTGATGAAAAGTGACAGCTGCTTGTGTTAAGTTAGTATCCAACATACCAGAAACAACCTGAGAGGGCCATTTTGATGCTTCCGAGCAACAAGCCAACTTTCTTGCTCGAGTCGGACCGCACGACGGCCATGGTGTAGGCGTTGAAGGTCCCGAGCAGGCCGTCCAGGCTGCAGTGGTAGAACTGCACCGAGTCCTCGAAGTCTCCGTTGAAGACCGCCCTGTAGAGCTTGTTCCGCACCGCAAACGCGATGATCTGGAAGCCGAGGTTCGCGAAGAAGAGCCCGAAGGCGGAGGCAAAGAGCTGGAAGACGCGGTCGTAGCGCTTCAGCTGCAGGTTGATCCGGAAGGCGGGACCCAGCGTGGACGCGATGGCCTTGTTCAGGCAGTTGGAGAGCTCGACCAGCAGGATGGAGAAGGTGACGATCTGGTACTCCGAGTCCTGAACGATCGCGGAGTAGGTCAGCGCGTACTGGAAAGCCTCGCCCGAGTTGAGGAGCACGAAGTAGCAGGTGTTCGAGAAGACGTCCAGCAGCACCCGTGGGCGGAAGGGACGGAAGAGGGCTCTCTGGAGGAAGTGGGTGTTCTGGTATGCCACCTTCTTGGCCCGCGCGTGGAAGACCCCACAAAATTGTACAACGGCGCCCAAAACCAGCGGCACCGCGAAGGCCGGGATGAAGGTGAAGAGGTCCACCTCCCTCCCCAGCATCTGGGCGAACAACACCGCCGCCGTGAGCACGTAGAACTGGGCCGCCAAGAAAGAGAAGCCGTGGGCCAGCTCCAGGCCGAACAGCCCCTCGGCGCGCAGCAGCTTCCGCGAGGCCAGGGCGAAGTAGAAGAGCGCGAAAAGCACCACCAGCCAGGTGTAGAAGGTGTCCCATTGCTCGTCCAGCTCCCACCACAGCATGAAGTAGATTATCTCTTTCTTCAGACCCAGCAGCAGGCCGAGCGGAACGGCGAACGAGACCAAGAAGCCGAAGGCGAAGGTGTACGCGAAGTAGACCTTGGACGCGTTGTACTGCTTCACGCCCAGCGACCTGCTCATGAGGGAAGACCCGGCTTCGACGACCGAATCCGAAAGGAGCACGTTCACCAAGTAGATCAGGACCAAGATGATCGGAAAGAAGAAGAAGGCGTCCGGCTCCAGGTAGTACGTGAGGTAGTGCAGGAGCACGAAAGAGACGAACGAGCAGCTTACCAAATACAGAAACTCGGGCGCAATACTGGAGACGCACACGGTCGCAACCGGCTTCATTACCACGGACGTCTGGTGCACCTGGACCGGGTCCTGAGAGGCCTTCGACAAAATCGACGAGTGCTGCGACTGGCTTTCGCGGATCGACATTAGCAATGGAGTGATTTCTATAATACTTATAATTAAATGATGAATAACATTAATATACAATTTGAATAATTATTTGAAAATCAAAATTTAAATATACATATGTTATAATCTAATATATAAAGTTTTCGTATGTATATTTGTATATAATTGTACAATAATATAAGTATTATATTTAATTTGACTAAGATTTGAATTTTGTTTACATTTCTCATATCTTATTTACAATTAGCGAGTGTGTCTATTAATGAATGTTTGTGTATTGCAATCTAAAAATATTGAATTAAAGATTGAATTAAATGAATAACTGTTACCTTATCAACAATATTATGATCAATTTAGTCGTTATATCCAAGAAGTGTCACTCTAAATAGCCTCCTCAGACAACCTAAGTTTGTTCGGCTTGAACTAACATTATTGACCTCGAAAGTTATCTTTGTAACTTCTTTTGGGATGGCTGGTATGAATCTTGGGACTTAGGTTATTTCTTAGCAGAGTTAGTAATAGATGATTGTTACAAAAATTAATAAACATTTTTAATAAACATTTTTCATTTTTGTGATTTGATAGGATGATATATTGTAATGTTCATAATAATTGAATACACTAAGGAGTGAATTACTATTTATAATTAAATTTTATTACTGTAGTTGTACATAATCATTTTAGAAAGTTATAACTATTCAGTACTTATATTCATCCCACTTCACGCAATGAAATTGGTTTAACAAATAACTTTCATATTCTCAACTAAGATAGAAAAGCTATAGAAAACAAATTTTATTCCTAAGCAATTAGAAATAGTTTACATGAAACGTTTTAAAATAAGATATAATGATTTTATGCATAAAATTCAACATTATAGAGATTTTATATGAGAAAATATAAGAGATGAAAAATTATTATTGGATTATATAGTATCCAATATAGTTCATTATATAATATTCATCCGAGGTCTCAAAAATAGCCTAATTTCACTTAATTTTATATCATCGCTTTTAAACTTTATTTTGAATACAATAATACAATATAGATAAATTGATCTTATTTGTTCAACTTCTACTATTTTCATTCCGTCAAACTTTAGCTGAATATTACCTCTACTTTTGAACTTTTTGTAACTTCTTTGCTCATTCTATCTTTTGATTAATCAGTACATTCTTTGGAGCTATCAATTGAGTGTCTAATTGGTTCTATCGGTTGCATCTCGTAAAGAACTAATTTTGGTGCATTTTAAATACTTTAAACGGGTTTCTCATCTGAGATATTCATATTCCTTAGTTTTTAAAACTTTATTAAGTACAAAATGAAGAATCCGAATCCTAAAATGTCAACACAATATCTGTAAAAGTTTATCATTGTCGAAAAATGAGCACTACTTGTGTTAAGTTAGTATCCAACATACCAGAAGCCGACAGATAGCAGCATTTTGATGCTTCCGAGCAACAAGCCAACTTTCTTGCTCGAGTCGGACCGCACGACGGCCATGGTGTAGGCGTTGAAGGTCCCGAGCAGGCCGTCCAGGCTGCAGTGGTAGAACTGCACCGAGTCCTCGAAGTCTCCGTTGAAGACCGCCCTGTAGAGCTTGTTCCGCACCGCAAACGCGATGATCTGGAAGCCGAGGTTCGCGAAGAAGAGCCCGAAGGCGGAGGCAAAGAGCTGGAAGACGCGGTCGTAGCGCTTCAGCTGCAGGTTGATCCGGAAGGCGGGACCCAGCGTGGACGCGATGGCCTTGTTCAGGCAGTTGGAGAGCTCGACTAGCAGGATGGAGAAGGTGACGATCTGGTACTCCGAGTCCTGAACGATCGCGGAGTAGGTCAGCGCGTACTGGAAAGCCTCGCCCGAGTTGAGGAGCACGAAGTAGCAGGTGTTCGAGAAGACGTCCAGCAGCACCCGTGGGCGGAAGGGACGGAAGAGGGCTCTCTGGAGGAAGTGGGTGTTCTGGTATGCCACCTTCTTGGCCCGCGCGTGGAAGACCCCACAAAATTGTACAACGGCGCCCAAAACCAGCGGCACCGCGAAGGCCGGGATGAAGGTGAAGAGGTCCACCTCCCTCCCCAGCATCTGGGCGAACAACACCGCCGCCGTGAGCACGTAGAACTGGGCCGCCAAGAAAGAGAAGCCGTGGGCCAGCTCCAGGCCGAACAGCCCCTCGGCGCGCAGCAGCTTCCGCGAGGCCAGGGCGAAGTAGAAGAGCGCGAAAAGCACCACCAGCCAGGTGTAGAAGGTGTCCCATTGCTCGTCCAGCTCCCACCACAGCATGAAGTAGATTATCTCTTTCTTCAGACCCAGCAGCAGGCCGAGCGGAACGGCGAGCGAGACCAAGAAGCCGAAGGCGAAGGTGTACGCGAAGTAGACCTTGGACGCGTTGTACTGCTTCACGCCCAGCGACCTGCTCATGAGGGAAGACCCGGCTTCGACGACCGAATCCGAAAGGAGCACGTTCACCAAGTAGATCAGGACCAAGATGATCGGAAAGAAGAAGAAGGCGTCCGGCTCCAGGTAGTACGTGAGGTAGTGCAGGAGCACGAAAGAGACGAACGAGCAGCTTACCAAATACAGAAACTCGGGCGCAATACTGGAGACGCACACGGTCGCAACCGGCTTCATTACCACGGACGTCTGGTGCACCTGGACCGGGTCCTGAGAGGCCTTCGACAAAATCGACGAGTGCTGCGACTGGCTTTCGCGGATCGACATTAGTAATGGAGTGATTTTAATATTATTAAATGATTGAATTACTACACAAAATATACTAAATAATAAGTTATTATTGCAAATTCCAATTATTATTTTGAATTTGATTTGATGATTTTTAACGTATATTTGAAAATATTATTATTTTCATAATATCGTGTGACCAATCTATGTATAAAAACAATTTTTAATTATGTATTAATTATTAATTTGTTTAATAAATACACAAGGATAACTTACACAATAAGTACGTGGTTCAATATTTAAAATCATATTTATTGTAAATACTTTTGAAAACTTATTAATTCAACTAACCATAAAAATGATCATTTGTATTCCTGTTTCTCGTCATCGAGTAGGAGTTCGTCTTCTGATGAAGCATCTCTTTGGCGTTGGTCGTATGTGAAGCTTTGGCTTTCTGCATCTGTGTATTCGAGTAGTTTCTTGTTTTCTCCGTCCGATTTCTTTTTGCGCATGACGACTCCGACTGAGTATGTCATGACTCCTGCTAAAACTACGCACAGGCTTACTATTTTCCAGACGTCGATGCACTAGCTCGCTTACTGGCTGCAGAACAGCACGTGGCTCAGTACGAAAACGATAATGGACGAAATTGATTTTCCCACTCCGGTTGAGACGCTTCCAACTCTCGGCACGACGGTGTACTGCGCGAACATGTGCATCAAATCAACCACAATCAGAGCTCCGTACAATAAACCAATTTACCAGTACACACCTCCCTTGGCCTTAATCGGGTCGATTACGATCTCTTACCAGTGAGGAATGGTGTAAGCGCATTAGTAGATCATATAAAGGCACAGGCCGAAAACGCCCGTGTATCCGCACATAATTTACATGTGAACGCCGTATTTGTGGTTGAAGAACTCGTTCAGCCAGTAAACGCACGAGTGGAAAATGGTTCCAACTAGTGTGATTACAATTCCAATAATCACTTATTGGCCTGCGTCGAAGGAGGAAATGCCTGATACCCCGAGGCCGGCCGTAACAATCACTATGCCCAGGATTTATAATATGTTGAAGTGCTTCTTCATTGATATACGCGAGCCGAGGGCAGACCAAACGGTCAGAGAGGAGTAAATGATGATGTAGACCCCAGAGCCGCACATAATCTAACCAACCAGAGTCATGGTCGTCCCAATGACGTCAATAAAAGACATCAAGAACACCTGCCACCAATACTTCTTCATAAAAGTAATCTTGGACGTTTTCTACGGCACACACAACACAAAAGCCATCGCAATCGAATTCGGCATTGCGAACAAAAGACCCTTCCCCTCTGCCGCACCCTGGTGCTTGATGTACTCCAACACAATCGGAGCCAAAAAACCACTCGCTATATATATGCCCAACAAAACAGTGTTGGTAATGAGATCTTTGTCACACTTAATCATTGGAGTGGATCAACTATTTTTAAATTTGTGCGCATATTTAAATTTACTGTTAAACCCACTATTAATTAGCCGAATTGCGTATAAAAGTATATTACTATAAAAGTTGGATAAATTACTGTCCCATTACTAATTTAATAAATGGAAACATTAAGACTTTTAATATATTGTACATTTACATTGTGTTATCTCAGATAATATAATTTTCTAAAATTATACAGGATAATAGAAATACCAAAACAGTTAAACTGACATATTAATGACAAATATTAAACCAAATACAAAACTGATGTTCATATTATTGGTAACTGGTTTGTTAACATTTATTTGTGTTTGCCTCGCCTAGTACTGATGATTGTCATTTTATTTGTGTTTGTATTTAAACTATAAACATAAATTAACAACCGTAATACTTTAACAACTCTTAAAAATTTAATATTTATACATCACACAAGTTCATAAGATGCAATTCAGTAAGCAATTCAGTTGTTTCAAGTTAAATTATAATATTTCAACATTTTATTCAACCCTATCTAATACATATTCACGTTTTCTACAGTATTGATCTTCTTTCTTTAATTTTTAAATACTTAACCTGATTTTTCTGATTAGTTACTTTGTTAAAGCGTACTCATCTCTTTTGATCTATTTTATGTTGCCAAATACATATAGTAAAGATTGAACACTTGAATTACATTATAATTAAGTCGTAAATTATGTAATATTTACTGTATTTAGTTACTTTTTTATTAAACTAAGATCAAAGAATCTAAGTTTAAACATTTGAAATGGAAATTATATAATTAATTATAAGTAACTCCATTATGATTAATAAGAAAAAAGAAACAAATAGAATTATAAACACTCGTATTTAAACATTAATTCGATTAATATAGTCTATGGTATCACAATAAGTTACAATAATCAATTAATTTATTCAAACAAAATTTTAATTTATATTAAAAGTGTTTATGATATAAACACTTAAATTTAGGAATAACGACGTTTAATATAGATCAAATAAATCATTTTTCATATCATTTTTTCATTATATTTGCACAATATTAACTTTCTTAGGACTTCGTTCTTTGAGATATCTCAGTCTCTAATATACTTGTGCATACGATTTCGAAATGACTACTACAATTATAGATATACTATTATACTTTTGTTTTAAATAAAAAATTTATGATTATAGTACAAAGAATGGTGACATAATAATTATATAATGTTCAGTTATTTCACAATTTATGCATTTGGATACAAAATATTTTAATAGATTATTAGAATTCAATGATACTCAATATGATATATTATATTCACGAGAATATTAAAACATAATTATAAGTATATACTATGAAAGTTATATTTATTTATTCGACGATTTCATTATTATACGCTACTTATTAAAATATCAGTTATATAATATCACCCACATAATATTTAGTATCAAATTATTATTTATAATATTATGATTATGACAGCAATAACATCATTTCTAACTTGTAAGTTTAACAAAATTCATTACATCAATGCTCAAATTATCTCAAATTCTATAACAAAATACTCTCAGTTCATATAGTTCCCACAAGCAAATAATAAAAATCTAAGCTGGGAACAGAGTCTCAAAGTTCTAAGAGTTTATGACTCACCAGAAAAATTGTTTCAACTTAAAATATACCATCCAAGTTAATAAAATTGAAATCATTTTCAGTCATAACTGAAAACACAGATTAATGAAATAATTTGAATAATATTCATTTATGATATGAGACTGATATGATGTTACCAAAGCTATCGACGAGCAAATCTGTTCAAATTGTTTAACCTGATATGAGTATTTTATAATATATATAAATAATTTGATCCTGTATATGGTTGTGAACTGTTGGTACAGAAACATGATAATAGAGATATATTACTGAAAAAATAATATGATAATAAATATTGATGTATTAACACATATCGTATTGCAGAGCATTTTTCAATGTGTCAAAATCATGATAGAGTAATACTAGAGCTAATACGAACATCCATACCTTGTAGGGTACATGCTAATAACATAATCAAAATTTTAGAATGAAAATCAAATAAAATATTTCACTTGACTCATTTGTGATGTGTAGTTAAATGAATAATATTATAGCTATTTCTTGAATTTATTAATAATAGCATTATCAATTATTAATTACACTAAATTGACATGAAATGCAATTTATTTAAAATCATATAATTTCATTCATAATTAAGCTATAGTTACAATAATAATATTTTGAGCGCTGAAAGTAGTTGCTTTTAGCTATATTGCTAATATTATAAAATACGACCGAATACGTAAAATAATTTGAGTTATAATTAAATAACTACATTATTTATATTATTTGGATCACTTTTTGTTTTCAATTAAGTATTTAAGTTTCTAAATCAATGTTAATTTGATACTTATGTCATCACATAGGAAGTGGTTAATGTGACAGAATCATCAAGGCGTTTTATGAACGGAGCAACTTTCATAGTTTTCCACTCATAATGAAATCTAAACTCTTCAGTTATTGTTATTGATTGTCGGTATGTGTTAATATTAATAATAAACATTAATAGTTAAAGAGATCAGACTAAGTCTTAGTCCTATTTTGAGTTAAAACCGAAATACTAAAGATCAGATTATATTACGTTAAGCATTCTTTATTTACCACTCCACAAATGCTTTTGCGAGTGCCAGCTGGCGTGTATGTGCACGACTGTCATATAAAGCAGGTGAAATCGTCTCGCGATTACGCTTATGTGGTCTGCAGTCCTTTGGACGATATTTACAATCAGATCCAGCCTCTAAAGTTCTATTTCTACACCTCCTCCCCTTCTATTTCTCCTTCAGTCCGTTTCATGCCTCTAAATATTCAGCCAATCCCATTTCAACCGAATATCTTTCAACTGAATAATTTAAACAGCTAAAAACTCTAATAACAGAATCTCATTTAACCAGCCTTAACTTAGTAAAATAATTCTCAGCAAAACAATTCTCAAAATAATTTGCAACAAAGGAACATTAGTCAAAATAAATTAAACACAACTTAAATTAATAAATAGAATATTCAAAACACCTTTGACGACATTTCCTTCTTCGTTTCAGAATCTTAAACTTCCGTTTACTTCAAAAAACTCATTGAAATTCTCCAAACGCCCCCGAAATCCCTGAAAGCGTTCAAACAAAACCACCAATTTGATTCCATCCCGAACATAGGAACTGTTGGAGCGGAGGTACTGCAAATGTACTTTGGGAGTGTGGAGGAACTTTGCAAATGTTTGTTCAAGGACAATGAGAAGTGGAAACGGTTCGCGTTCGAACAGAAAGAAACCGCCAAAAACGTTCTCAAAACTTTTTAGTGAAAATAAATTAGAAGAGAAACAGAATAAGTTAATTTGTAGTATTTTTAGTTAACTTGAAAAACAAAATAACTTAAAAGTAAAATAAAATTTTAAATTGATTTTTTGAACTAAATAAATAATAAATCGTCTTTTAGTCAATATTTTGAAGTTTTAATTTGATAATTGTGAATTTCATTCTGGGATACATAAATAGCCACAATTCAACTAAATATTACTTGGATAATTATTAAAATGAACCAAAATTATTTTTTCTTCAACAAATTAACTAAATCGTTGATTTTAGTAAGATAAATGAATACTAAAACATGTATATAGTAAAAAATGAAGATACGACAAGAACCAATACGACAGTAAATGATTGTCATTTACTATATTTATATTCATTTACTATATTTAGAGCATTATAATTATAAATTAAATCTCTGAACAAAATTGAGAATGTTGAAGACACCTTGAAACAGAGAGAATAGCACCTACCTGCCCAGTAGGAACAGCCCAAGAGAAGCTAAAGCGCGAAACCCAATAAAGGCACAGGAGAATCGAGCATTGACTTCTTCTGAAAGCGCTTCTTCAAGATAAGGAGCATAAAAAAAGGATAAGAACACGATACTGAACCAGTATAAACGAAAGTTAAATTACAAACAAATACAGATCACTTTGTTTCTACATTCAAAAACTAGTTCGCGGAAATACTTCCCTTATAGTCCTCACTAATACCTTAACTTGGAACAATATTGTATTTAGAACTACGAGTTACATCTTTTGATGTATCTTCTTTAGAATGTGTTTCATTTGTGTTCTCTGTTGAAGCATTTCTACTTATATAATCTATGGGTTACATTGATTTCAGTACAAGTCTCGGTGGTAAATTTATGGTGACTTCCATGTTGTCTTAAACGACATCGTGCTGTGAATTATTTTAATTTTGGTATGTCTTCTTTAGATTGTAAAATTTAATGTATATTAACACGTAAAATCCAAACCCTAATATATCAACACAATACTTGTAGTAAAATATAATAGTTGAAAAATGAGCATATTTTGAATTAAGCCATGAACCAACGTACCAAAAACCGACGACTAAAATTAATTTTACCAAACCAATAACCAAACCAACTTTATTCTTCTGATCTGAACGTATATATGCAATAGTAAAAGCATTAAACGTTCCAAATAATCCATCAATACAACATTGATAAAGTGAAAGTGCAGAATCAAATTCGTTACAAAAAACCATTCTATAAATTTTGTTTCTTAATGAAAATGTGAGAATTTAATAAACCAGATTGACAAAGAAAATAATAAAAGCGGAACTAAATAGTTAAAGAACACGGTCGTAGCGCTTCAGCTGCATGTTAATTCGGAAGGGTGCATCCATTGTGTTTGTAATTGCCTTATTCAAACAGTTGCTGAGTTCTATAAACAAAATTGAAAAAGAAACAATTGTGTACTCCTCTTACTAAATAATTGCCTCGAAGGTGAGGAAGTATGTAACTGTATTATTACTGGTTGAATCAAATTTATCTCTTTTTCTTAGTGCTGTTCAAGGTAACTTCAATTAGTATAAACAAATAATGTCTAATAATGTCAGGATGTGGAATGGTCATTTCGTCCATCCATAAAAATAAGTATAACTTAAAAATATGTGACGAAAATCATAATATATCAATTTAAATAATAACTGAATACATATTAGTCATATGACATATCTATATTGATATGTCTTTTGCGGTTTATAACAATTATATACAATTATTATTTATTGTCTTATTGTCAATTATTGTCAAAAGTAAGCTATTGTCATCTATTGTCAATAGTTTGATAGCTATAGTACATATTGTGTAGTAAAATTCACTTTAATATTTATATATTATAATCATTTCACACTCAGCATCCAACCTACCAGTTTGATAAATTAGTACAATTCTTTTATTATACATTGTTTATGTAATTTTAAAAAGATTAACTGGTTAATATTACAACCCTACCATTTTTTTAACCGATAATAATTCCAGCACTTGGCCCAGAAAGGCTTACGAACTGAATATTTGTATTTACTAAGTATAATGCAGCAGTAGAACCACACCACCCAATAAAACCTCCAATAGCAGTTGAACCCGAAATATTAGTATCTGAAATAGTTGAATTTTGAATCGTCATATTCGAATAGACATCACCACTAAATCCACCAACTCGATTCAAATTAGAATTGATATTCCCTCCTTTAACTGTTGCATTATAAACAGAACAATTTTTTGCTTCTTCCAATCCAAAAACAGAACTAATATAATCACCTGAATTTGAATTAAAATTTAAAGTAGTAATTAAGTTCTCTATTTTCATTTCCGCTTAAGGAGAACATTGATATCCGATGATTCCAAACCTGTAAAAATATGTTCCTTAAACAGCTAAAAGGATAGAAATATTTTAAACTGTAGCACTACCTTAATTCCACCCAATGAGACCAAAACAGTTAAATTGAGTTATACTTGTCATATTCTATTGCAAACATACATTATTAATTAATATGCTATTTTAACTTGATTAAGCAGTTCCAATTAGAATACCTGAATTACTAACTTAATTGGTGCTAAATTTGTAATAAGAATCATAAATAATATTATTAATATTAACTGTTGAATCAATGTTAATAAAAGCAATTATTCCTCCAAACAAATAATAAGTTGATTAAGAAGATGATGAGCCGAGAAGTAAAAAGTTAGAACTATTTCCAAGAATAATAGCTAGATTATTAATTGAAAATGTACAAGAAGTTGTAATAGCATTCCCAAACAAGTATGAAGATCCGTTTCCAACATTATAAATAAAAGGTTTGAAATTTATTTAATCCACATTCACAATAGCTGAATTAAGATTAATTCCAACCATAGCCACTGTTTGAGTGCTTATGAAAGATCCAAGTATCTAATATCCAAAAATATTTAAAATACCATTAATATTGTTTATTAACGATATCCTACCACTAGAAGGGGCAAAATTTAAATTTACATAAAGGTTTGTTATATTAGCATTTGCAGTCGAAGAAGTTAGGATATTCAACATAGTACTTACTGTTAGTTGACTTCCAAGTCTTGAAATGATACTCATCTAATTAATTTTAATAGAATTTGATGGCAGAATAAATTGTCCACTGTTTAATTATTATTTTCCAAACATTATCTTCAAGTTCATGAATATGCTTTATGATTAAAAAAGTGGGTAAATTGTTGTTGAATAAATATTATCAGAAATATCAATATATGCGTCTTAAATAATGTTAGATGAACTAAATACATAACCAGAACTAAAGTTACTTGAAGTATTTATATAATGTGTTATAGTTTGTACATCGAAAGTTAAAGTAAATAATTATTAACTACATTCGAAGTTAGTAGTATTTATAATGTAAATTATTTGTTAGCAAGTATTATTAACAACTGAAAAACCAGCCGAACATTTACAGGTTCCATCGATCATTTACTAACCAATTATTTAATCACATGTACATACGTTATTTATCAATGAAGAGTTGGCTGGACAAACGCATTGATTTTCAGAAATATACGCATTTATTTATGTACAAGTGCAAATTCCATTTACTAAATTTGCTCCTATTGGACAACTACAATAATTCGATATGTTGAGACTGTTTATTCCACATGTGCAAGCATTATTATTAACAAAAGCACCTATGGTTGAGCACATGCATTATCCGTTTTAAATTGTTTGTCCAATAATAGAACAAACGCAACCAGTTCCTATTAAAGTCGAGTTAAATGGACAAACACATGTACCAGCTTCAATAATCGCGTTTATACTAGTACACTAACAAAATCCGTTTATACTCTACTATCCAATTATTGGACATGACACTTAAACACAAGACCCGTTAATAACAGAATAACCTTAAATTTTTGTACAATTTATATATAATGTTAAGTTATTTATAGTATTTTGCTATTTCTAATTTATTTCTATTTGCTGTATTAGTGAACTATTAAAATCTATTAATTATTAAGTTATGTTTTGTATAGATTTATTTAATGATGAAATATTATTAAATATTCTCCAGTCTAAGACCGTAGTGTTGAAAAGTAAGTTATCATCAGCTACAATTTACGTTGTTTTAATGTCATTTTTAAGAGAAGTAATATTAGCAAATATTCTAGAATCTAAAGTTGAAGTGTTTATCAACAAATTTTATTCTGTTTTGGAAAAATTCGAAATTATTCTATATTCTATATCTGTTATGTTATCAAATATATTTTAATCTATGACAATAAGTTTAACATTAATATTTTCGATATTCTATTAAAGAAGCAATATTTGATCAATATTACTACTATTAAACAAATTACTCATATAATTTATAGATTCTATAATATTTATGCATTGGCTCTGGTTAAGTAAATATCCTTATGCACATACACAATGGTTATCAACATATTCAAATGGATATACACATTATTATGTTCCGTTAATATTTTAACTGTATTATAATGAATTTTAGCATAATCCATAAATCACATATTAAGAATTGCAAATATCACATTGAATAGATTCATTGCCAATTATTGTAATTTATACACTTTCGTATCCAAAACGTAATGTGTTATCAACGCAGATTGAAAATTAAGAAATATTTAATATAGTGTCATTATTCAATAAAGTTGACGCAAAATATCCATTATTTTAACTATTAATTAAATTGCTACCTGTTAGTTTACATAAATTAATCATAATAGATGTATGTGATTATTTTATAACATTAATTAATCCAGATGAGTTTACACTTTTAATTCTAAATTATATAAACGATTAACGAATAATTATTTATTCTATTGATTCAATAAGCATACCAGATATTTGTTACCCTGAAGCAATAAATACTAAACTACAAGTTTAAACTTCTAAATCACAAATTTAACAGAGTAAAGCTCCTTTTAATACTTAAAATTGTAAAGAAATATTTATACTTGAATCTAAAATAATTTAAGTTGTTGCACTAAATCCGAATAGAGCAAAAGTATTAACTTCAACATTATTAATTGAGACATCAATATTAGATTATTAAGTCGCATTTGTGTAAATAAATAAGTTAATATTATTAGCTTTCTATGTTAGATACATTTAATTATTTAACAATATATTATTTAAAGTAGCTGTCTTTTGACAATAACTGAATTAATTATTACTTACAAGAATATTATTAGAACAATGTAAAGTTTTTTAATCTATTTATTTTAATATAATGATTATGGAAGATAACATTTATAAATAATCTTAATAACGAACGATTAAGCTCGACGTTAGTTAAGCTCGACGTCCGACATTAAAGCTGAAAAGACACCAGAATACTGGCTTTAATTAGTCATTTAATCGCATCCAACGATGGTTTTTTGTAGCGTGCGTGTAGAGTATTTCAAATAATAGTTACATATCCATCGTTCGATAGTAGAATATTTTCTTCTTCTTTAATAATCAATTTAGTGATTCAATTTTTCTCTTCAAATTTCTTCTTCAATGTTTGCTTTTACTTTTAATCTATCAGTTTTTGATACACGATCCAGTTATCATGGCCCTTCACGGAGCCAGTTCAGATAGCAATTATTTAGTCAATATGACAGCTGCCTAGCTCATCATATGAATTTTTGGTTGAAGTTTCCTTACTTATAACCTCCAAACGACTTGTTTCCTCCTTTGTTTTGCTTGCCGAAGTTGGACTAACCAATTTAAGTATTTTGAAATACATGAATGAGTCATCATTACGCTTAGATGATTTCACGTTATTATATCTGTATTTGTTAAGGGAATTGAACAGTTTCCCTTAGTTGTTGTTGAATTTGTTGTTGTTTTGATCGAAGTAGTTGCCTTGTTGTTTCAGGGTTTTTTGTAAAACTTTCGTTAGCTTTTAGACTTTGTTCCTGTTAGTATTTAAGTTCTTATATTAATTCAGAAGATGTGTGTCGTGTGGTTAAAAGGTTCACAATTATTTGTATTTGAATATTGGTAGTTCTTTGGTTCGTTTAGGTGTTATCTGTATTATGGATGATCTAAAACAGTTGAGTTTGTGTTCCGATTTGCTGGTAAATCAAACCAAAAATCAAAATACTCTATTAACGTCTTTAAAACTAGAAACAAAGTCTGGTCCATAAATTCCAGTTAGCAATAATAAATTGGCAGGAAAACAACGATTTTATGAAGAAGTAGACATAAAAATCGATCAACAATAATAACATGAATGATCTTGAAGAAATCCTCCAGAATTAGGCAAAAGACCACGTTAATATGAAAATTAGGTAGATGAAATCCAACTTAATGATTTTCATTTTCTACAGACGAAATCTCATATCTAAAGATCGCAGTGCAAGTTGTTAGTTGCAAAGAATATATCTGACGAATATTGAAGAAGTTTTGCATCAGAAAGAACAGAACCTATCTTCCAGAATACCATATGAAGCTAAAGCACAAGACCAACAAGAATAGTAGAACATCCGTTTGTTCTTCTGAAGGTGCTTCTTCGAGATGCAGAGTATACCTTTGATGCCCTCAAATGTTATGAATGTGAGACAGAGCCCATATTAATGAAAGTAATGTGAGTGGAAATATGAGGCTGTTTCCGAAATATGTAATCGTAGTATTAGTTGTTATATCACTGCTAGACAAATAATTTCATAATAACTATATGTTGGGAATTACCCACGTGTATGCGGCTATATTGTGAGTTCTAGAATCTTAAATGTGAATAGATCATAATAATCCAGTGAAATAGAGCGTTCACATAATTTTAAATATTTTTAATATAATAACACACTAAAACATAATGAGTATAATAATGACTCTCTTATAAAATAGCAAATAATATACATTACATTTAATATAATAACTGAGGTTCAATACTGTTTAATGATTAACTTAAATTAAATAGAAAATAACTTTCACATAACATAATTACAGTTAATCAACGAGTCCTCACTCATCATCCGAAATCTCCATATCCACACTTATATCTGAGAGCAATCGTAGTCCGTAGTATGTGCCTCTCCACATATGATATTAAAACACGATCATCAACGACAATTAGTATACACATACTATAATACTTAGGAATACCACAATCGTGGTGATAACATACATGTAGTTATGGTTAGTTCAATAGTTGACAAGAACTCCAGGAGTTCCAGTGATATTATGATTTTATAAGACATTCAGTAACATTATTATAGCAGAATCAATGGAAGAAATCCTTGACTCAGATTTTAAACTAAAAATCTACTTGATGTAAGTTGGAAAGCTAGATGCAAACATTGGTCTTAATCTTGATATTAGTTCTAAATCACAAAACATGGTTCTAATTGTTGGTTGACATGAGATTTAATTGAAGAAATGATAACTAATCTTATATTCTAAATGCCACCTTTGCTATGGCGAAATTGACATTTTCTACGAACTAAAGTCTAAAATACTTCATATAAATCACATCATAACACATTATTACTTTGTTAGATACATGGAAAACATAATTATTGAAGCAGACAAAGTTAGAGAAGTCAAGAAATTAAATGAGAACAGCAATTAAACTGACCAAAGGCAACATGCAGACGTTTCTTCATCAAAATGGTAAACAACAGTTCTTTAATATATCACACAATATTGAGAGTTATTCAAATGTAAAATTAAAGTATTTTCTAACGAAAAGGTTTAAAGACTAACCAGAGCGTTGGTAAAGCTATTTTTTGAGATAGTAAAGTTGTGTGCAGAGGCATATCTGAATCGAGCATAAATGGTATCAAAGTTGTTCTTTCACTCTTAGAAGCAAAATAATTTTAAACATTTATTGAAATATAATTTTGCAGCATTCAGTAATAATCTAAGTCTTCCATGTCATTATGTACTGGGGCAGTGTAATAAGATAACATCATCACCACCAGGCTCGATCTCTTCAACTTCTAAAATAATTATTTTGTCGCGTATGATAATTATACTGTTCAAATGTTCTGAATTATACATCAAACCATATTATTATCATCACAAAATATTTCTTAAAGTGTGTGAAACAAATATAATTTAAAATTCAACGAAACAGCACACGTAACCAAATTTAATAATGGTATGGTCTGTATTGACGATAGTTGGAGCAGTCTGAGATTGAGTTCAGTTTATCCTATTCATATGTGGAGTGTGTGTATAAGTGCGTCTACGATTTATAATATTGAAAATCAACACTCCAAATGGAAAAATGGATTGTGAAGGAAATAAATTTGCTTAACAATGAATTTACAAGAACGAATAAATATGAATGATGTGAAAGTATTTTTGCAGAAAATTATTAAACGTAGTAAAATAGTACTGTTGAAGTAAATAACGCTTAACGAACAATATCGGTTTTTACCAACCCTCTGACTAACCTATAACTTGCGTCGTCATCACTTTCAGTAAAATAAGATAGTCTGCACTTCGTGAAGTATGTTGCAAAGATTCATGGCAACACCAACATTGATTTGTTGGTGTAAGAAACTTAGTTTGCTGATTGATTGGATGTTTATTGAGTCTATGTTATCTTCGCGGCTTTGTTCCTGTTAGTATTTAAGTTCTTATATTAATTCAGAAGATGTGTGTCGTGTGGTTAAAAGGTTCACAATTATTTGTATTTGAATATTGGTAGTTCTTTGGTTCGTTTAGGTGTTATCTGTATTATGGATGATCTAAAACAGTTGAGTTTGTGTTCCGATTTGCTGGTAAATCAAACCAAAAATCAAAATACTCTATTAACGTCTTTAAAACTAGAAACAAAGTCTGGTCCATAAATTCCAGTTAGCAATAATAAATTGGCAGGAAAACAACGATTTTATGAAGAAGTAGACATAAAAATCTATCAACAATAATAACATGAATGATCTTGAAGAAATCCTCCAGAATTAGGCAAAAGACCACGTTAATATGAAAATTAGGTAGATGAAATCCAACTTAATGATTTTCATTTTCTACAGACGAAATCTCATATCTAAAGATCGCAGTGCAAGTTGTTAGTTGCAAAGAATATATCTGACGAATATTGAAGAAGTTTTGCATCAGAAAGAACAGAACCTATCTTCCAGAATACCATATGAAGCTAAAGCACAAGACCAACAAGAATAGTAGAACATCCGTTTGTTCTTCTGAAGGTGCTTCTTCGAGATGCAGAGTATACCTTTGATGCCCTCAAATGTTATGAATGTGAGACAGAGCCCATATTAATGAAAGTAATGTGAGTGGAAATATGAGGCTGTTTCCGAAATATGTAATCGTAGTATTAGTTGTTATATCACTGCTAGACAAATAATTTCATAATAACTATATGTTGGGAATTACCCACGTGTATGCGGCTATATTGTGAGTTCTAGAATCTTAAATGTGAATAGATCATAATAATCCAGTGAAATAGAGCGTTCACATAATTTTAAATATTTTTAATATAATAACACACTAAAACATAATGAGTATAATAATGACTCTCTTATAAAATAGCAAATAATATACATTACATTTAATATAATAACTGAGGTTCAATACTGTTTAATGATTAACTTAAATTAAATAGAAAATAACTTTCACATAACATAATTACAGTTAATCAACGAGTCCTCACTCATCATCCGAAATCTCCATATCCACACTTATATCTGAGAGCAATCGTAGTCCGTAGTATGTGCCTCTCCACATATGATATTAAAACACGATCATCAACGACAATTAGTATACACATACTATAGTACTTAGGAATACCACAATCGTGGTAATGAATCTTATATATGACGTTATTATACTGTTCAAACCAATATTGAGAACCGAATATCTTTCAACTACCGTAGAATAATTTAAACAGCTAACATCTCTAATAACAGAATCTCATTTAACCAACCTTAACCTAGTAAAACAATTCTCAATTAAACAATACATATTACAATTCTCAAAATAATTTGCAACAAAGGAACATTAGTCAAAATTAATTAAACACAACTCAAAATAATAAATAGAATATTCAAAACACCTTTGACGACATTTCCTTCTTCGTTTCAGAATCTTAAACTTCCGTTTACTTCAAAAAACTCATTGAAATTCTCCAAACGCCCCCGAAATCCCTGAAAGCGTTCAAACAAAACCACCAATTTGATTCCATCCCGAACATAGGAACTGTTGGAGCGGAGGTACTGCAAATGTACTTTGGGAGTGTGGAGGAACTTTGCGAATGTTTGTTCAAGGACAATGAGAAGTGGAAACGGTTCGCGTTCGAACAGAAAGAAACCGCCAAAAACGTTCTCAAAACTTTTTAGTGAAAATAAATTAGAAGAGAAACAGAATAAGTTAATTTGTAGTATTTTTAGTTAACTTGAAAAACAAAATAACTTAAAAGTAAAATAAAATTTTAAATTGATTTTTTGAACTAAATAAATAATAAATCGTCTTTTAGTCAATATTTTGAACATATTTTGAAGTTTTAATTTAATAATTGTGAATTTCATTCTGGGATACATAAATAGCCACAAATCGACTAAATATTACTTGGATAATTATTAAAATGAACCAAAATTTATTTTTTCTTCAACAAATTAACTAAATCGTTGATTTTAGTAAGATAAATGAATACTAAAACATGTATATATTAAAAAATGAAGATACCGCTTCTTCAAGATAAGGAAGCATAAAAAAGGATAAGAACACGATACTGAACCAGTATAAACGAAAGTTAAATTACAAACAAATACAGATCACTTTGTTTCTACATTCAAAAACTAGTTCGCGGAAATACTTCCCTTATAGTCCTCACTAATACCTTAACTTGGAACAATATTGTATTTAGAACTACGAGTTACATCTTTTGATGTATCTTCTTTAGAATGTGTTTCATTTGTGTTCTCTGTTGAAGCATTTCTACTTATATAATCTATGGGTTACATTGATTTCAGTACAAGTCTCGGTGGTAAATTTATGGTGACTTCCATGTTGTCTTAAACGACATCGTGCTGTGAATTATTTTAATTTTGGTATGTCTTCTTTAGATTGTAAAATTTAATGTATATTAACACGTAAAATCCAAACCCTAATATATCAACACAATACTTGTAGTAAAATATAATAGTTGAAAAATGAGCATATTTTGAATTAAGCCATGAACCAACGTACCAAAAACCGACGACTAAAATTAATTTTACCAAACCAATAACCAAACCAACTTTATTCTTCTGATCTGAACGTATATATGCAATAGTAAAAGCATTAAACGTTCCAAATAATCCATCAATACAACATTGATAAAGTGAAAGTGCAGAATCAAATTCGTTACAAAAAACCATTCTATAAATTTTGTTTCTTAATGAAAATGTGAGAATTTAATAAACCAGATTGACAAAGAAAATAATAAAAGCGGAACTAAATAGTTAAAGAACACGGTCGTAGCGCTTCAGCTGCATGTTAATTCGGAAGGGTGCATCCATTGTATTCGCAATTGCCTTATTCAAACAATTGCTGAGTAACGTAAACAGAATTGAAAAAGAAACAATTGTGTACTCCTCTTACTAAATAATTGCCTCGAAGGTGAGGAAGTTGATGAGCGCATCTCCAATGTTGAGGACTATATAATAACAGGCGTTCTTCAGGATGTCGAACATGACCTTGGGGCGGAAGGGCTTTAGCAACTGCTTCTGGACCGCGTTGATGCTCTTGTACTGGATCTTCTTCTCCTTCACGTGGAAGACGTTGCAAAACTGGACCATGCCGTTGATCGCCAGCGGGCCGACGAAGGTCAGGAGGAACGAGAACAAGCTGACTTCTATACCAAGCATCTGGGTGATTGTGATTTGAAGAGTGATGAAATATAATTATTACGCAAGGAATGAAAATCCCATTACAAGGTTCTGGGTGGTGAGGCCTTCGACTCGAAGGATCTTCCGCGTGGCCGCCATGAAGTAGAAAATGGCAAATGCAATAACCAACCACGTGTATACTTAGGATTATTTTGCTGAAATGTTGTAAGCTAACAACGTAAACGTTATTTTAGACTTTAATCCAAGTAAGATACTGAGTGAAATAACCAAAGATAATATGAAACCTATTATTATAGTATACGAAAAGTAAACCTTGGACGCGTTAAATTACTTGACATCCAAGGAAGTGTTCATGTATCGTGAACCAGCTTCAATTACAGAATCTGAAATGAGAACGTTAATTAAATTAATGCAAACTAACGTTATCGAAAATATTACTGTTCCGTCTTCAGATGTGTAAAAATCAATGTAATGAAGTACTAACAATGAAATTACTGAACACACAACCAAAAATATAAACTATGGAATTATATTATTGATGCATACTTATAGAATCGGTTTAACTAACATATCAGATTAATATGTTTATACATGATTTTTAGACTCTTTGGATATTATCGAGGAATGTTATGACTAGCCTTCATAAATTGACATATTTGAAGTGAAATATTACATTACTATTCAGATTACGTGTTATTTGTGAATATAATAATTTTAAAATAAGAATTTTAAACAAATATGAATTGAATTCACATCAATGACAAAATTATTATTTAAAACTTACATTTATAGTATACTCCAGTATAATTGTTATTAAAGCGGTGTATTCTAGATTTTTAAGTTTAATAATTATTTAGATAAAATCACTCACACAACTGTATCAACTTTAACCTAAATTGTGACAATCATATCATAAATTTAAATATATGCATCATATATTATTTAATCACTCACATCATTTTCGTTTACAAGGTGGTTCGAATGGTAATAGTGCCGTATAGAACTGTTTTGGAACCTATGTACACAAAAACTTAATTGGGATAATACAATTATAAAGTTGTACATTTATGTAAGAAAATACAACAACCGGAATACAATTTTAACCAATAAATATTTATTTCCAGACATAATTATAATAAATATTGAATATTAAACCTATGAAATTATTTTTAAAAGTAATTATAAATCATCTATTACATTGCTTGTAAGGGAGGTGCTATATCAACTTACTTATAAAGGAGTTTCATCATGTATAACTTCCTTATAAGCAAGTAACAAATGCCATACGATCATTAAGTATTGAAGTAAATCCCATTTATTACTGCTTAACACAATTATAACCAACAAAACGTTATTTCCAGACATTTTATTTTATTTTAACACAACATACACTAATTTCCACTCCAACTCAATGTAAAATCCCCTATCCTCCAACCAATACCCAGACTCCGTTTATTCTGGTGAATCGCTTAACGGCCTCAAGCACGGGTTTGGTTCCCTTCGCTTCAACAACGGCTCCGTTTTCACTGGAATCTTCGCAAATGATCAAATTATCAGCGGAGAATTCGTTTACGAGAAGGATTTCGTTTACGAGGGGCAGTTTTAAGGTCTCTCGAGACACGGGTGTGGAAAATTCACATGCCCTTAATTCACATATATTGGCGATTTCGTTAACGACGAGATGCACGGAACTGGACGGCTAATTTGTGCTGGAATGGACTTTTAAGGTCAATTCGTTAACGGGGAGGTGAATAACGGGACATTGACTAAGGAAAAGTCTGTTTATACTGGTAGTTTCACTGGCTAAGGTTTCTAGTATAAAAGTGGAACGCTTAAAGAAAACGATCAAATCTACACCGGCGACTTCGATAATAACGAGTTCGGCGGGAGTGGAACCCTTGTTTATGCAGATTCGAGCGTATACGTCGGCTAGTTCAAGAATAATCTTAAACACGGGAGCGGAAAGCTAACGTTCAGCAACAAGAACACATTCGAAGGTACTTTTATTAAAGATCAATTCGAATTCGGAACTTATTCTTTCGAAAACGGAAATATTTACGAAGGGGAGTTCAAAAACAACGAATTCAACGGAAAGGGCGTTTTGAAGTGGAAGGGTGGATATTATTCTGGTGAATTCGCGGACGATCAATTTGATGGAGAAGGAACAATCACTTTGGAGAACGGATTTGTTATAAAAGGGCGATTCAAGAACGGAGAACTCGTTCAGTGAATAGATTTTATTTTGTTTTATAATCTTATTCAATATATTAATATCAGTTCAAAAATGTTAAAAATCTTGAATTGATTCTATTTCAATTTAGTTATTCAGATATTTTTTGAAATAGTGTTTGTACTGAGATGGAAAACCAATTTGACAAAAATATAATAGAACAGAACCATATACGCTCATGTATAGACCCTGAAAATTTAAAAAACTGTCGTCTCAAATGTTTTCTCAAGTTCGTAGTGTTGATAATAACCTAATCAACTGAAATAAGTTATAAACAAATAATAAACATAAACATTCTTACAGATGTTCAGTGTCAGCTTTACTGCTTATAGGACATTGGGATTCACGTTTGAACATGAGCAGCAGCAATGCAATGAACAGTGAATTAATTTATGATACTCACGACATTCTACAACACTTTATTACCCCCGTGTTGGGAATATATAGTTAGAAGTAACAGTTTACGCATATTTCTGTTCCAGCTCAAGTTTCTATGCTGTCTTTGTTACTTTCAATGATGGGAGTGGAATACTAAGTATAATATAATCATTATATAATGTATACTTGTAAAAATTGAATTAAGCCAATGATTGTCAAAAGTGCTCATGTTATATAAAATGACTCACTTAACTGTAACCTTATCATCAGTACTACTAAACTCATGTTATATATATGTTATATATATTGCGGAAAGTGCCAACTTTTATATTTTATAGTTTTCACATTCTGGAATTCAGAAACTCAAAACTAAAACATGAAAATATATATAATGATTTTCATCTCAACCCACTTTGTCCAGATATGACGCTTTCGACTTCGGATAGATTGCTGCCTTCTTCAAGTGTTTTGATAACTTGTTCGGCAAACACTCCAACATCGTTTCCTTCTATTTTCTCTAGCTTCTTGATGATCGAGATTAGGATTTGTTCGTATTTGTCCTTGCACGCCGGTCTCTTAATCTTTAAAGCTGGTGTGAGGAGTCCGTTTTCAGGGGTCCACGGTTCGTTTTCAATGAGGATGACTTTTGGAATTTCGAATGACTTCAGCTGGTACTGCTTACATGTTTTCTTGATGTCTTCGGTGATCATCTTGATGGCAGCAGCCGATTGAGCCAGGTTTTCATCCGACTTGAATCCTTTTTGGGTGCAGTACTGCACGTTTGGCACCACAACAGCGAGTATAAACGCGTGGTACCTGTTGGCGTACAAAAACACGGCTTCAACGAATCTGGATTTGCTGATGGCGTCTTCGATTTGGTTGATGGAGATGAATTCTCCCTGGCTGAGCTTTACGATACCTCTTTTTCTGTCGATGAGTTTTACTTCTTTGGTGACTGGGTTGAATTCGGCGATATCTCCGGTGGTGAAGTACCCGTCCACGAACGACTCTTTCGTTTTCGCTTCGTCTTTGTAGTATCCTTGGAAGACGCTGGGTCCTTTTATCAGCAGTTCTCCTCTGGGACAGACTGTTTTCACCTGTTATCCTCCGATGTCCAGAACTTTCTCGTCGCTTATGTTGTATCCCATTTCTGGAACGCTTTGGATTCTGAGTTTCGTGTTTCCTTCCACTCCTTCACCGATTTGTCCGTAGTTCACGGTGTTGTTTCTCTGGACGGTTCCATGGGCGGATGTCTCAGTCATTCCGAATCCTTCAATGAGGTGCAAGTTAAAGCAGATGCTCATGAACTCGCCATGCGTTTGGGACAGCGGGGCCGAACCGGTTACTGCTATCCTGCACTACAGTGGTGGGCCCTCGAATTGCTTTTTTGAATTAGGAAGAAGATTGAAGTTTATCATTTGAATCTTACTTATATCACTGTCCGGCTCAATAATGAGCGGGTTCTCCCTCCTCCTCAATACACTCCTTGACTCTATTTACTATTGATTTGTAAAGTGCTTCAATCACACCAAGGCCTGGTTGAGTCCTGGATAGCTGTGTTACAATAATTAAAGTATATAACTCTGTATATACTTCAATAATAAGTTTCAACTTTACCCAACGTTGTATAATTTAACAATCAAGAAAATTGATTTCTCATTATGAAATGGAAGTGGAAGATCATAAGTAAAATAACTGTTGTTTTAGAGTAGCATCAATATATTATTTAATACTGGGCCCGACTAACCCACTTGATTTCATTCTTCAAGAAACAAAAATACATTCATTATTTGTATTTTGAAAATGAAAGCGACTGTAACTACCTGAATTATAATTCTAATTAAGCGAAGTACCAAGACTTCATCTTGAGCTCCCGGTTGAGATTGAAAGAAAAAGTCCTCCATTGTTTTTCGTGATTAAGAAATACCTAAAATCGTTTAGATTGACCCAGTTGAAGATGAACACGGAGGTCCCCTGCAGGCCCAGTGCTTGCGCTACTAGTTATAAATTACATATCGCGTCCGTACACCAATCATTGGATCCTCTTATTCCTTTCTCCAATCCAGCTTAACATCCATATATTTTCGAGATAAAATCTTTCATAAATGAGCTTTGTTGACTAAAACGTAGAAATTACACAGGGACGTCTTAAACGAGTGATATAACTAGTTCAGATTGATACAATATTTTATGAATTCCTCCGTTGGACCCAGAAATGAAGAGAATACAAACGCTTCAGATCTGCCTAAGTTTGTTAAGTGAATTAGTTGGTCTTCCCTAAACATCTTCTACTGCGTTTATTTTTGTCCTTGCCCTCCTTTTATTGCATGTGGCAATTTCTATTTTTACTTTTTGGAATATTAAATACTGACTTTGAATAGTCGATTATGATCTAATACGATCGAAATCATATTTTTAGCCATCTTGTGTTAATGAGTAGTTCATGAATAATCTCCAACTTGAGATTGTTTATTGGAATTTGTCATCCGCATTAGAAGTGGCAAAATATTTTAATATATAATTACTCACATAGTAAACAAGAAAAAGCAATTCCACCTCCCATAACTGTATGATGCCAACCTTGTCGCCTCTTTTGAGGCCTATTTCGGTTAGGCCTGTTGATAATAAACAACTGAGTCTGTATATTTCTTGGTACGAATACCACTCGTATGCTCCTCTTTGTCCGTTATCCAGGAATTCTCTGGTGCCGAGGAAGCGGCGTTTTGGGTAGCAGTTGGCGGTCATTCGCAGCGATTTTGGGAATGTCTACCGTTGCTCTGGTATGTCAAGTTTTTCTTGGTTGAAGTCTAAATCTACTGATTACATTTGGAGTGGTGAATGGTTACCTTTTAACGAGTAATATTAATATTTGAGTAGGTTTTAAATGAAAGTAATGTGGAAATGTACAAAGTTTAGAAATCATTATCTTTGACCTAAAATTATACTATCAATTTCTACATTATACTGTACTAGTATATCGATTTTTTAATTTTGTTTCGAAAATACAATAACATTTCAGTATTACATCAATTTAAAAAAGTTCGAATACAGAAACCCGAGCAGTTTTCAATAATGGACAGGGTGTCGATAAGTGAGAGCAAAGTAATTTGTGCTGGAATGGAATTTTAAGGTTAATTCGTTAATGGGGAGGTGAATAACGGGACATTGACTAAGGAAAAGTCTGTTTATACTGGTAGTTTCACTGGCTAAGGTTTCTAGTATAAAAGTGGAACGCTTAAAGAAAACGATCAAATCTACACCGGCGACTTCGATAATAACGAGTTCGGCGGGAGTGGAACCCTTGTTTATGCAGATTCGAGCGTATACGTCGGCTAGTTCAAGAATAATCTTAAACACGGGAGCGGAAAGCTAACGTTCAGCAACAAGAACACATTCGAAGGTACTTTTATTAAAGATCAATTCGAATTCGGAACTTACTCTTTCGAAAACGGAAATATTTACGAAGGGGAGTTCAAAAACAACGAATTCAACGGAAAGGGCGTTTTGAAGTGGAAGGGTGGATATTATTCTGGTGAATTCGCGGACGATCAATTTGATGGAGAAGGAACAATCACTTTGGAGAACGGATTTGTTGTAAAAGGGCGGTTCAAGAACGGAGAACTCGTTGAGTGAATAGATTTTATTTTGTTTTATAATCTTATTCAATATATTAATATCAGTTCAAAAATGTTAAAAATCTTGAATTGATTCTATTTCAATTTAGTTATTCAGATATTTTTTGAAATAGTGTTTGTACTGAGATGGAAAACCAATTTGACAAAAATATAATAGAACAGAACCATATACGCTCATGTATAGACCCTGAAAATTTAAAAAACTGTCGTCTCAAATGTTTTCTCAAGTTCGTAGTGTTGATAATAACCTAATCAACTGAAATAAGTTATAAACAAATAATAAACATAAACATTCTTACAGATGTTAAGTGTCAGCTTTACTGCTTATAGGACATTGGGATTCACGTTTGAACATGAGAAGCAGCAATGCAATGAACAGTGAATTAATTTATGATACTCACGACATTCTACAACACTTTATTACCCCCGTGTTGGGAATATATAGTTAGAAGTAACAGTTTACGCATATTTCTGTTCCAGCTCAAGTTTCTATGCTGTCTTTGTTACTTTCAATGATGGGAGTGGAATACTAAGTATTATATAATCATTATATAATGTATACTTGTAAAAATTGAATTAAGCCAATGATTGTCAAAAGTGCTTTTAAACTCATGTTATAAAAAATGACTCACTTAACTGTAACCTTATCATCAGTACTACTAAACTCATGTTATATATATGTTATATATATTGCGGAAAGTACCTACTTTTATATTTTATAGTTTTCACATTCTGGAATTCAGAAACTCAAAACTAAAACATGAAAATATATATAATGATTTTCATCTCAACCCGCTTTGTCCAGATGTGACGCTTTCGACTTCAGATAGATTGCTGCCTTCTTCAAGTGTTTTGATAACTTGTTCGGCAAACACTCCAACATCGTTTCCTTCAATTTTCTCTAGCTTCTTGATGATCGAGATTAGGATTTGCTCGTATTTGTCCTTGCACGCCGGTCTCTTAATCTTTAAAGCTGGTGTGAGGAGTCCGTTTTCAGGGGTCCACGGTTCGTTTTCAATGAGGATGACTTTTGGAATTTCGAATGACTTCAGCTGGTACTGCTTACATGTTTTCTTGATGTCTTCGGTGATCATCTTGATGGCAGCAGCCGATTGAGCCAGGTTTTCATCCGACTTGAATCCTTTTTGGGTGCAGTACTGCACGTTTGGCACCACAACAGCGAGTATAAACGCGTGGTACCTGTTGGCGTACAAAAACACGGCTTCAACGAATCTGGATTTGCTGATGGCGTCTTCGATTTGGTTGATGGAGATGAATTCTCCCTGGCTGAGCTTTACGATACCTCTTTTTCTGTCGATGAGTTTTACTTCTTTGGTGACTGGGTTGAATTCGGCGATATCTCCGGTGGTGAAGTACCCGTCCACGAACGACTCTTTCGTTTTCGCTTCGTCTTTGTAGTATCCTTGGAAGACGCTGGGTCCTTTTATCAGCAGTTCTCCTCTGGGACAGACTGTTTTCACCTGTTATCCTCCGATGTCCAGAACTTTCTCGTCGCTTATGTTGTATCCCATTTCTGGAACGCTTTGGATTCTGAGTTTCGTGTTTCCTTCCACTCCTTCACCGATTTGTCCGTAGTTCACGGTGTTGTTTCTCTGGACGGTTCCGTGGGCGGATGTCTCAGTCATTCAGAATCCTTCAATGAGGTGCAAGTTAAAGCAGATGCTCATGAACTCGCCATGCGTTTGGGACAGCGGGGCCGAACCGGTTACTGCTATCCTGCAGCGTCCTCCGAGCATCTTCGGGAACTGGTTGAACACCAGGTTGGTGGTCTTTTGGTAGTTCAGGCGTGCTTGGTTAACAAACTAAAGTGGTTTTGGAGTGGTCTTATTATTATACGAAGTCAAAAACTGCTTCTAAATTTTAATCTGTTCTGCTTTGAACATCTTGAAACGAGCGGCATAAGCTTTTTTAAACAACGCTTGTTTTAAGAACGATGAACGCTCGAGCTTGGTGCTGATACCGTCGTAGACCTTCTGAATAATTCTAGGGACCAGGATGAACGCTGTTATGCGCAGCTCTTGCACATCAGCTAGTAAGGTATTCGTTGAGCCGTGTATATAACCGAGCGCTCCTCCGTTGCAGATTTACACACCCTGCAAGGATCTCATGTAAATGTGCGCGAGTGGGAGGAAGCTCAGTACGAACTCCTGTCTGTCGGTCATTTATTGGCCAAGAGAATTCACTGGGTGCTCTTCCTTGAGCAAGCGGGTCTTGTTCAAGGCATATGCGGCCCAACACACGTTGGAGTGGTTGAGCATTACTCCCTTTGGCCTGCCAGTTGTCCCAGATGTGTACACTAATGAGAGCAAGGAGTCTGGGGAAGTTTCGTCGATGTTCACTGGAATCGTGACGTTGGAGGCATACACCTGGTTGTAATCGTAGGAATAGTGCTTCTGATAACCAAACTGGACTAGTTACCAAAATGTGTTTGTAACGAAGGAAATATCAACAGCTTGTTATTGTTTCTTGAAGATATTGGCCCACTTTTATTCAATTTTATAATTGAAAAAGTTGCTTTTGTCTTTTTGAACCCTGCAAATACGGTTGGAATATCCATCGGCGTCTAGTTGTGGTCTTGTTTTGTTGGGTGCGGCCGGGTCGAAAATTCCTTCTTCTTTGTCAAACAGGTCGAATATTTCTTAGCTTCTTGGTTGGAAAACAGTAAATTGTGGTAGCACATCGTTATTCAGAGTTTCTTAAATGTACGCCCTGTCGTCAACTCGATCGTCGAAAACCACTACTGTGTTGAACTTGGATTTCACGTGAGCTATCTTTTCAACTCTATCCAAGGAGCAGAAACAAACTTTTAAGTCAGCGTCGTCGCAAACATATGAAATATCCTCCGCTGACTGAGTGTCGTAAATGGGAACCAAGACGACGCCCGCAATTCCACAGGCAATTTCAATAACAGTCCATTCAGTTCTGTTTGGACCTATGATGCCAACCTTGTCGCCTCTTTTGAGGCCTATTTCGGTTAGGCCTGTTGATAATAAACAACTGAGTCTGTATATTTCTTGGTACGAATACCACTCGTATGCTCCTCTTTGTCCGTTATCCAGGAATTCTCTGGTGCCGAGGAAGCGGCGTTTTGGGTAGCAGTTGGCGGTCATTCGCAGCGATTTTGGGAATGTCTACCGTTGCTCTGGTATGTCAAGTTTTTCTTGGTTGAAGTCTAAATCTACTGATTACATTTGGAGTGGTGAATGGTTACCTTTTAACGAGTAATATTAATATTTGAGTAGGTTTTAAATGAAAGTAATGTGGAAATGTACAAAGTTTAGAAATCATGTTATCTTTGACCTAAAATTATACTTTCAATTTCTACATTATACTGTACTAGTATATCGATTTTTTAATTTTGTTTCGAAAATACAATAACATCTCAGTACTACATAACCATACAATAACCTCGAATTGAGACACCCACCCTTGTTCGAATACAGAAACCCGAGTAGTTTTCAATAATGACCAAGGTGTCTATAAGTGAGAGCAAAGTAATTTGTGCTGGAATTTCAAGGTTAATTCGTTAACGGGGAGGTGAATAACGGGACATTGACTAAGGAAAAGTCTGTTTATACTGGTAGTTTCACTGGCTAAGGTTTCTAGTATAAAAGTGGAACGCTTAAAGAAAACGATCAAATCTACACCGGCGACTTCGATAATAACGAGTTCGGCGGGAGTGGAACCCTTGTTTATGCAGATTCGAGCGTATACGTCGGCTAGTTCAAGAATAATCTTAAACACGGGAGCGGAAAGCTAACGTTCAGCAACAAGAACACATTCGAAGGTACTTTTATTAAAGATCAATTCGAATTCGGAACTTACTCTTTCGAAAACGGAAATATTTACGAAGGGGAGTTCAAAAACAACGAATTCAACGGAAAGGGCGTTTTGAAGTGGAAGGGTGGATATTATTCTGGTGAATTCGCGGACGATCAATTTGATGGAGAAGGAACAATCACTTTGGAGAACGGATTTGTTATAAAAGGGCGGTTCAAGAACGGAGAACTCGTTCAGTGAATAGATTGTATTTTGTTCATTATGCCATTTATAAGGTAGTCTTATTCTATTTCTTAATATCAGTTCAAAAACATTAAAAATCTTGAATTGATTTAGAATTAAAATATAAAATAATAAAATATAATAGTTTCAAAGAAAAGAGTAGAAAGTTTTGTAAATTAAACTTCGATTTTATTAGATTTTAAGCTTCGTTTGACCATAAACGACTATATGACAGAAATTTGGTTAAATTTCAGATATTTTTTGAAATAGTGTTTGTACTGAGATGGAAAACCAATTTGACAAAAAATATAATAGAACAGAACCGTATATGCTCACTTAAAGATCCTGACAATTTTAAAAAACTGTCGTCTCAAATGTTTTCTCAAGTTCGTAGTGTTGATAATAACCTAATCAACTGAAATAAGTTATAAACAAATAATAAACATAAACATTCTTACAGATGTTAAGTGTCAGCTTTACTGCTTATAGGACATTGGGATTCACGTTTGAACATGAGCAGCAGCAATGCAATGAACAGTGAATTAATTTATGATACTCACGACATTCTACAACACTTTATTACCCCCGTGTTGGGAATATATAGTTAGAAGTAACAGTTTACGCATATTTCTGTTCCAGCTCAAGTTTCTATGCTGTCTTTGTTACTTTCAATGATGGGAGTGGAATACTAAGTATAATATAATCATTATATAATGTATACTTGTAAAAATTAAGTCAATTATAAAATAAGAAACCAACATCATTCCTTTATGTCATTCAAAAAGCGTGCATACTCTCAGTTTTCATTCAAATAATCTACTGTATTAAGAATTTATCTGTTATATAATAATGGATATTGGATAATAACACGCAACTCCCCTACTCAACCAAAAGCTGTTATCAACAAAAAGATCTCCAAAACAAACTCCATTAGCCCGAAAGAGCTAACGGAGAGTCTGTGAGGAGGTGTTACGTGTGATAACGCTGTGCGAGATATTTGGTTAGAGAGGAATGTTGTTGGTTTCTTAGTCAATGGTTTAGAAAGGAAAGGAAATGTGATGATCAGAGGAAAAGGGTGACCAGTATAGACGTAATTTACGGTGTGATGTCTTCTAATAACGGATATTGGAATTTTTTAGGTAAGAATACATTGAAGATACGTAGATAGGTTAATAATAGACATGACCGTAAATTACGTCTATAATATTGAGGTTAATAAAATGACTCACTTAACTGTAACCTTATCATCAGTACTAAGGCTCAATTTAATCATTCCATCTTCATCTCATAAATCATATTGAGGTTAATATATTATTAAATTAACGTACATAAGACACACATAAGAATTGCAAGCTGAGAAGAAGCGTTTTTGATAAAATTGTTATTTATAAATCAAATTAATAATTCCATCACTTTTTAATAACAATAATTGGTATAGTAGTAACATGTCATTAAATAAGCTGATTTTTATTATAATAGAAACACTCCACAACAATGTCAATTAGAGAATCACAATCTTAACACTCATCAATTTTATCTAATGCATCATAGGATCCCGTGCAAATACACTAAACTTCGATTATCATGAAGCCAATATTCTAAGTATGTTTTAACTCTATCCTGCCAGAGTTTATATATTTAATTGCAAAATCGGCAGTAATATTTATGATATGGCATTATCTTGAAGTTTACACTGAAGAAGATGGAACTGTAATAACTTCGTCCACTTTAATTTTGATAAATTTGATTAACAAAGTAGTAGGTGATTCATTCATAGAAGCTGGTTCTTAATTCATGAATAGGTCGCTAGAGCTCAAGCAATACAATGCGTCTAAAGTATATTTTGCATACACATATATTGTTGGCACATTTCTTACTCTCCTATTTTCTCTAGGTCTACTTCTTGGTTTGAAAAATTAATTCGCATAATTTGTTTTAAGGTAATAGTTTACCCAATAATAATCAACATTTTATTAGTGGGTAGTTATATTGTACGCTCTGTTTTACTTTTAGGTTGCTTCAAGGAAAATGTTGAGAGTAGAAGGATTATTTAACATAAATCTAACCATGGCTACAGGTTTTATAGTAACTCAGTTGTACATCGTCACTATGTAAATATTTTTAAGTTAAATGCTTGTAAAGAAAATCACTGTGTTATCTTTCATTCCAACAATAATAGGTCCCATAATAATATTCGCTTTTGTGTAAATTTGTATGGTATTCCACCTAAAAAGCAAATCTATAAAGTATTCGAACATTCATTTTGTGTAGAAGACACTTTTCAAGCCCTTCAGACCAAAAGTTCTTGGGGACATCTTAAAGAACACGTGTTATTACGTTTTACTTAATTTTGGCGATGCTTTGATTTATTTATTGACTTTTTCAGTTATTACTCAGGAAGAGGAGTATACTGTGGTTGCTCACTCCATTTTGTTCATTGAGCTGACCAACGCATTGAACAAATCCATTACCTACACGATGGACTCCGCCTTCAGAATTAACATGTAATTGAAGCGTTACGACCGTGTGTACCAGTTCTTCACTTCTGCGTTCGTTTTCTTCTTCGTGAATCTGGGCTATCAAATAATCACTTTCGCCCTCAGGAACCGAATTTACAAAGAGGTTTTCTTCGGTCAGTTCGATGAAACATTTGAGTTCTATCACTGCTCACTGGACGGTTTACTTGGAACTTTTAACGCCTACACAATGGCCGTGGTTCGTTCTGAGTCGAATTTTAAGGTCGGAACGGTCATTGGAGTGTTCAAAGTCATTTTGGCCATTGGGTTCTGGGCCATTGGAAAATATACGAATAACGGGAACTCGCATTTCTCGACCATGATCAACTTTTACAAGTACTGCGTTGACATCATCGGATTCGGATTCTACATTTTAGTATTCATCAAATTCCACAAGCTCAGAAAGTTCAACGTGCAAGAAGAATAAGTCGACGTCTCGGTCAAACCACCAAAGCTAGTGCTACAATAAATGCAGCCAATCGACCCAATCAGCAGAAACTCTACAGAAGACAGCAAATCCAAAGACCAATCCAAAGAATCAAAAGAAGCCACCACAAGCAAAGACATCACCAAAAGCTCCAAACTAGACCTCATTCAAAGTCAAAGCTGGACCGGTGATGAAGGAAAAGACGGAAAAGCACTATTTGGAAAAGAAGAATGAACATATTATCATCTTTCAATATAATACAAATAATTGCTATGATATGTTTCACTCCAATTATGCCATATAGATATAATAAAGGACCATACGGTTCATATCTTGAAATTAACTGGTAATTAGGTGGTACTATATGTGAAAACAATTTAAGTTTATTTGATTCAGAATATGATGAGCTAATAATTCATAATGATAGACAAAATACATTTGATATTACTAACATGCAAAAATTATCGAAAGTTATTCGTTTGCACGAATTTATTTTAAATTTACGCTTAATTCAAAACGTACATCAATTATATTTGTTTAATTGCGACTGTTAAGACATTTTTCCCAAAACAACAATTTATGAGTTACATTTAATAGATACACATATTAATCTCTCATAATTAGCTAATTTAAATTAGAATAATTTAAGAATATCATTGAAAATATCTAAAATATATTTTTCTAGTTTCTTACCATTTATGACACATTAGAAATTACATAAGCTAGAATTTTTTAATACTACAGTTGATATGGCTATTTTGTGCGGCTTTTGGTAGGAAATTATTTTTTCTAACTGTGTGTGTATAAACTAATTGAATTAGTGCTTTCATTCAAATAAAATTCTTTTTTAGGATTTATCTAAATTCTCCATGAGTCAATTGCAAGGTCAATGTAACGAGCTTATAATAGATTTATGTCAGAGCAATGTTACCGAACTTGAAATATTTTAAAATGCTTATAAAAATTTTGCCCTGTGTTAAAATATAAAATTAATGAACTACAAGATTGATCTAGAATAAATAACTGGAAATTGGCAGTCAATAGTATGTATTAACTGCAATATATGTCAAACTAATCCAAACACTGTTTTTATTTCAATTTAACACTTTAAAGTAGTTAATTCATAAATTAATTTAGATTATTTAAAAGCTGCATGTAAAAAACTTGAATTAGTTTAAAGCAAAGTATAATGTAATATGAATAATGTAATGATAATTGAAGAGCTAATACTAAAGGAGACTGATATTAATACACCTTTTAATATTTAGCATATAGAAGCTAATTCTAGCAAATTAATAATTGGAACTGAAACTAATTCTTTAAAAGTAACAAACTGTGATGTATAATTTAAATTAAACTACAAATATGATTTTTTATCTAAAATAACTCTAACAAATTCTAAAGTGTTCAATTTAAAAATTAACCAATATCCAAATGTAATAGGATTTACAATGAATAATTGCGTATATCAAAAGTAAATAAAAATATTTTTAAAAACTCGTCAATAATTAAAAGTTTTAATTAAAAAATAAAATAACTTATTTTGCTTATTAGATGCTAAAACAAGTAAAAAGAAAACAAAAAAAGCGAAAAAAGAAATGTGTATTAATATTTAGCTTACTTTATTAAATTATATATTATTATCGTTACATGAATGATTGTTATCAATAGGAAGTGATGATCGTTTCATTTTCATCTCATGTCTCACAAAACAATCCAAACTAAAACGCTACAAACTGATCTCAATCTCATACTCATCTTCAAGTTTCGTCACTGTGAAAAGCCACCTTGGATAAATATATCATTTATTAATCGTTTATATTTATTCTTAGTCTTAGTTTATCATATGTTGTTTTAATTTATATTTGTCCAGTTATAACATCATATCATTCAGATTTTAGATAGGTTCTGAATTATTAAGTTAATACTATTACTAATATACTATATTATTAAGTTAATTATTTTTCAATCATATTTCCATCTTACAACAACAACAATATCACTTAACGAATCTTTTCAAATAATAGACGAACATTATAACTTTTCTTCTAAAATACTTACATTCATCTCCAATTTTGTTGAAGAAAACGTTTACGATTTCAGACGGCTTGCTTTATGGCATCGCTCGCGTGAGTTCCACGATCTTCTGTTTATCATCTTCACTAATCTGTTGTTCATATTAACATTACAAAAATGATTTCTAGAAATATTCCTTCAATTGTAATTTAGTTTTGTAAGAGATCATACTTTGAACTCGTTCCCAGAAAACGCTCTGGTCATTCTTTTGGAAGTAGTCAATAAGAACTTGACCTATTTATTTATCCGTCATTTCATTTGCGGAATCATCAAACTCCATCATAATAGTTTTCACTGTTTCTGAAAACTGTTGCTTGAACTGAGATAGTGGAATCTTATCGCTGCTCTTATTTGACTTTTGTCTTTATAGAACTTGAGTATTATTTTAACTATGTGACTATGATTATAACTGAGCCAAAAGAATTTTATCACTTTGTTTCATTTTCTATGTTATATTATATCTTTCAGTATCTTTTATATTTTAACTTTTTGATTCAGTTATTATTTGGGAGTCTTTTTAGCTTTAAGATTCAATTTTAGTTTTTGTTTCAATAACAGAAATTCTTTACAAGGTGTATAAAGATTTGTTAAGGGATAATTATAGTTGATATAAAGATATTTAGTTGATAACTCAGAGAATAACGAGTGAATTGTTTCCGGCTTTATATTTAAGTCAAAAGATAACTAACAAAATAATATATTGTACATGGCATCTGGAAGTATCATGACTTGATAAATTATATAATATATATCGCTATTAGAAAGCGTTAGCAGTCTTTGGATTGCGCTCATCAAATGCTTCTCGATTATGATAGAACTCATTGGAGTGTGTACTGATGTTGTGATATACTTGTATTGAATATTTACGTATCTATACGTTGAAGTTGAAGTTATTATTATTAGTATACAAATCTTAAACATAAAATGAATATTATAAAATATTTCGTTTAATATTAAAATATAACCTTTAATTAAAATTCAAACTTTATAGATCTAAATTTCAGAGTGAGAAATGTATATTTGTTGATTACATCATAAATTCATCATTAACAAAAATGACTCACTTAACTGTAACCTTATCAACAATACTAAGTTTACTAAAATAGTACCTTCCTTTCTTACCCAATCAATAATATTAATAATATTAATAATAGTAATCGCGACGAAGTAAGGTTAGAGAGACCGTCAAGCTACCGGAAGAAGGGCACGGCGAGTGCCACCAGGCCTCGAGGGTGTGGGAGCAAGGCAAGAAGGCGAAGCCCAAGGCAACGCTGGATCGGACGGGCTCGGAGTAACCGTCGACAATTGAAGACATGGAACATGAGCGAGTGAGAAAAATAATATATATTTATTTATTATTACAATTATTTACTGTAATAAGTAAATTTATAGAGAATAATCACTGTGTATATTCGCCAATTAATTTATACAAATTTATTATATTCTTAAGAAGATTTGAGTAAGTATGACCTTGTTTCGAGGTTAACTTAGTAATTTCATCAACTTCTTTCTACAACTTCTTTTTAATTTCCATTTAGTCTTGTCTTATTTTTTGCTAAATTTTATTTTATTGATGTATAACATCTATTGAACTGGATATTAGTATTTATTATTAGTTAGGTAATTTTTAATCGTATATTTTGTATTAGTTAATTGATTTTAAATCAGAAAAGTTTATAATATAATTAGAATTTAAATCTAATTATGTAATATTAGTTAAGTTTTAAAGCGCTTTAACATTAATAATACAGTTATGTGAAAGATAAAGAAATTTTAAACGAATCATTTTTTGCAAAACGTCAATATTTTCAATTAAGTTAAAGGATAAATCAAGATGTGATAATTACTCCAAATTTTAGAATACAAATATATCTGTTATCAAGTTATTTTATAGTTTTAATTCTTACAAGTTACAAAAGGATTTAAGTATTGATATATTAGTAAGGTTATTGTTACCCAGTGTTAGTTAAGTTAATTGTGTGTCAATAGTTTTCAGAAAATCAATATTATGCAAATTTAATTCTCGAAAATTTAAATCTTTTAAGTTATGAAATTTTGTAACATTTTACAAATTTTATGTTAATGAATACTCTAAATTTAGTTTTTATAGATTATTTAAGTCTATTAATTGTGATAGATCTATTTCAACTTATGAATTAATTATTTCAAGTTAAATTATTTAAGTTTGATTATAAATCATAGAAATATCCAGTTTATTATCGATTATTATCAATTTAATTATATTTTGTGGAAAATTTTCATAAGAAATATTATCGCAGTCTTCAATTTTCAATAAATTAATATCAAGTTGCTCAATGAATTTTATACTCGTTACATTTTAATCGTTGAAAAGTTATAGTCCATTTTCGTATGTGTTGTCTTCATAAAGTTCAATCATTTATAAATCATAATTAATTAAGTCTTGTTTTTAGTCAAGTTGCATTGGAGTGAAATTTTTACATATAATTTCTAATTTCATATTTAAAACAACAACAATACTATTTTTGTCTTATATTTATATTTAGAACGTGTTTGACGTAAGAGCGAAGTGGCAGTGCCGGAAAACTGGCTTTGTCCACTGGTGCTGAGCTGCAATCAAGGATCGGTATGACTAATGGCATGTCATCAACGAGCCTTCAGGATTAGAAAGCGGCAACCGCTCCATTGCTTCCTTAGAAACGGTGATGGTACAACGCAGGTGGATTTCCGCAAGACATAATTAGCATAAACAACAGTTAAGTGAGTGGGATATAAATTTACGTACTTTTATCTTATTCATTATAATTCTTAGTTGAAACTATTTAAAATCTCAACCTATCAAATTGTGTTATCTGATAAGTTCCTAAATATGAATGGTATTCAAATGTTTGAATTAATCACTCTGAATATAATTTATACTTGAAATGTACAACTGAACTCAAATATTTCACTAACTAATACAGGTTAAAGTCAAATAGATATCTTCAGATTTCACAATATTTCCTCAGATTTAGTATTTTACATTGTATTTAATTAAGTTGTATTTATTGCACCCACTTCAAATGGGTTGTGGATCGCACGCCAGCACAGTTACTACTTCAACTAAGCAACACATTCAGTTAGTTCCATTACCTAGCAGGCTTCCTCAAATAGTCAAACATTCTCAAGTTCAAGTGTACAATTGCCTTCCAGTCATTTCAAAATAGTCAAAACTAAAAAGTATCATTCACATTTAGTCCAGAAAGTTGACCATTTTACAGAATAAATTGTCAGCGCTCAAATTGAACAATCCAGATTTGAACACAAAACTCCACTCCTTGAATTTGCTCAAAACGAAACTTAACAGCCTAAAACAATAATAAACTGTAGCAAAGCCAGAACTGCTCCCACTCCGAACAAAATCAATAAAGTTACTCACTTTTTAGGACACGTTCGAAAGCGTTAATTTGAACTTTGAAGAAATGGACCAATTCATCGACCAAATGAATCTAGAAGAAATAAAAGATAAAATGAACGTGACAGAATGCATTGAATTCGTAAAAAATAATAAATGCAGTTACTTAGTTTAGAAAGCAATCTACGAACTCGCGTACAAATCAGAAGACGGATTTGTGAGCAAAGAAGAGTTTTAAAAGATTCGCTCACTGCAGGAAATTGTGTGAATCTAGATTATATACATCAAAAATTACTAACACATATCAGAAAATTCATTAAAAACCCACAAAACCTTTTTAACAAAATCGGTAAATCAATACTGATAGCACACTATCTTACAATCAAAAGATTAAATAACACTCAAGAAACGAACAAATATCAATACAATACGACCTAGAAAACAATCACGACACTAACAGCTAAACTCTGGCTATAACAATATTCAAACGATATGAAGAACTAAAGTAATAGCAGAGCGTTGACAGAGCCTGATTTTTTGAAATAATAAAGTTGAGGCACTCCGAATCGAACATAAATGGTATCAAAGTTTGTCTTTCACTCTTAGCAGTAAAATTATACTGAACATTTATCGAAATAATATTTTGCAGCATTCGTTAAATGTCTACGTCTTCGTATTATTATGCACTGGGGAAGGGGTACAAGACAATATCATGTATGTGGTACAAGACAATATCATCACCACCATACTCGGTCTCTTCTGCTTCTAAATTTATTGAGAGAATATATTATTTTCAAAAATCAAAATTTTATTTATAAACTGTGAAGATGAAACTTCCATCTTCAAATGTTTAATTTCTCTATATCTCTTTAAGTGAGGTTCTTAGAGATTTCTCTAAAAGTTATATTAATTTAAATTTTATAGTAATCGTTCTATGATCATAAATGCTTGCCAAAAGTGGGTTTTGGGATTCAGTTGCCACTTCACTAAATGAAGAAATCGTCAAAGTTTGTAACATACAATTATTCATTGCGCTTATTATCAAGCACCCTAATTTTTCAACCAATAAATTATGAGTTGAACGTACCAAAACCCAAAATATTACCAAATATAATACTCTAATTAAGATACTTTCAAGTAACCCACAAATTTTGATTGCTATGAAATAATCTTTATATTTAATATTACGGTTTCCAACTTATAAACACTTTCACACTTGGTTTTTATGTACAACTACCCCTAAATTTTGCAACTTTGGAATTACCCAAAAGTTATTGAGTTCAATGTAGAAGTTGAAGCATATTATAACATAACGTTATTATTTGAGTTCTTATATATGAAATCCTTTGGAGGCACACGAATATTAGATACAAAATTTTCAATCACTTGTAACAACTTCATTGATCTAGCGGTTCCCAGCTTTATTAATTAACTTAATAATAAATTGTATTTGCATAACGTAGTTTTAGCTTCACGTTATTCTAGATTATAACACTAACGAAATATTAAATTTTAGTAACTTATAAAGTAGCTGTACACGAACAAAATATTATCGGAATATAAATAGTATTAATATTTATTTACTATTACTTTGAGAGTATTTCGATTTCCAAAGCAACCATTTTCAAGTCGAAAACTATAAAAAATGGTTTTTATTGAAAAATTATAAATAATACTGAATTAATAACTGGTAAAATGTTACTAAATAATAAGAAGATTTATAATATTTTCGAGTTCAATTACGTTTAAAAAGTAGTAATTATTTGATACTTTTTTAAACATGCCAAGCTTTCAAAGGAGCTGAAAGGTTTAAGAAGTTAAAAATGAAGAATTTGAATTCTATTAAGTAGTGGTAATTAAATGATGCACGTACGTTGATGTGCGGCTTCTTTCAATCAGTTTGCCGTAAGTATTGAATTATTACCCAGTTTTGTTTTATGTCAAAACAATATTAGTTATTGGAAAGCCCAATTAAATTCAGTTAATTGTTAAGTGAACAAAAGGGAACTGGGGTCAATTTAGACTAAAGAAGCATGAATTGCTGAAATTATAAAATATCAGTGGTTCATTAGTTGACAAATAAAAAGAATATTAGTAGCGAATAGATAGTCAAATTCATTCGAAGATATTGCCAATAAAATGTTATTATTGACAGCTGTCTAAATTATAATTATTTCGCACACTGTGTACAAGTGATGATCTGAACCTAGGGGTAGTGAAGTGTAAATATAAAATATCAGTTTTACTCACAGTTATAAATACTCATAAGCTCGCGTTTCCCCCTCATAAATAGCTTCTAGCTCGCACAAAAATTTGTCTTTAAAAAGCCTTTTTGCTAAAGAGATATAAGAGAATGCTCTTATGGACTTATTTCAATTCAACCTGTGCACTCACGATAATCCTAACAAAAAATTTTTTCTCGATTTATAATACTAAGCAGCCGTTCTTCTAAATATAACTTATATTAATGTTTTACAACAATAAATATTTTCAAGGAATTTCACTCAACAACCATTCAACGTATTTTTAGTCATAATTGCACAGTTTGTTTGAAGAACATCATTTATATAATTATCTCCAGACAACACCGAACTGCTTATAGTGGTACTACGACCCATATTTTCTCCAATAATGAATCTAGCATAAGAAAGCTTAGCTGTTGGTATATACAATCTTATGGTACTAATTTTTGAATCACTAATAATTGTTGTGGATGAATATGCGCATCCAACAAAAATTGAAACTGATTAGTCAGATACTGTTGCGTTGCAATTTATAATTGTTGCATTTATTACAGTTAATAAAGAGTCAGAAGATGTATATCCGCTTATTATTGCGTTAGACCGACTTCCATTAATGTCACCATTAGAAATAGAAATATGCTGAATTAAAGCGGATGAATTTTTGTCTAAGAATCCAAGTAGTAAAGCGCTCCATCCACCAATTAATAATTTACTGTTGTTAATTTATGAATTTACGAATTTAAAAGATGATAAATTTTCTAAACGACCAACAATAGAACCAATGTAGCTTCCACTTCCATTATTTTAAATGTTATTGTTTAAACAATTAACGTTGCAAATAGTGTAATTAGAAGAAAAAGATTGACCGACAATACCTCCAATTACAGTACCTTTTTAAGCCAAAAATTTACTTGTTGCAATAACATTTATAATCTCTATATTCAGAGTATTTTGATAACCAATGATTCCAAAATATTCCAAATTTACACTTTACACGCTAAATGAAATAGACGAGTTAGTTAAAGTTAGCATTCCTTCATTATCTCCTATGAGACCGAAATATGATAACTTTTAACTTGTACCATTTATTTATTAGTACAAACATATATTATCAATATAAATCTCGTTCAAATTTTAAAATGCTTATCCAACAATATAACCAGAATACTGGGAGTATTACACGTTAATTGATTAATAGCTATCAGAAATATAACTTGAAATAGTTGTGGTCGTGCTTGATTAATTGGTGATTAATCCTCCAAATACAAATATTTTGTAACCAGATATAGATGTTATATTCGCAAACGAGTCAATATTTCCAATAATGGTTGAAACTTAAGTAATTTGGATTGTACTTTCAGAAACAGTATTCAACAAATACGATGATTGGTTTCCAACATTGTATATAGTCGGCATGAAGTTAAGATTATTTATTACAACAGTAGTTGAACTTAATGTAAGGCTAATCAAGGCAATGCTGGATGTACTTTAGTATATACCCAGTACCTAGTATCCCTGAACATTCAAAGTACCATTCATAATTGATCCGATGACAGTTATGTTTCCAGCAGACATGGAAAAATTAAGTTTTAATAGCAAACCTTGAATATTAGCAGATGTAGCAGATGCTTAGAAGATATTTAATTGACCTGAAGCTGCAGTTATTTGTGTGCCCTGTTTCGAAACAATGATAAGTTGGCTGACCAAAATTTATGTTGCACTTGTCATAAGCTGGCCTCCAGTTAATTTCTGCGTTCCAATTTAGATTTTTATGTGTATGAAAGAAGTTTAAGTTTAAAATAACGGCTTAGCAGTTGCGGTAAACACGTTATCGGAAATATCTATGAACGCGTTTTAAATATCTGTGTTAAACACATATCCTAGTGAGAAGTTTAACGAACTGGTGATATTATTCGTAACCATCTGGAAATCAAAAGTGGTAATATAAAGGGTTTAACTGCACATTGGAGAGTCGTCCGAATTGTTAAGTTAGTAAATAATATTTTAACAGGAACCGCTAATGGTGGTGTAACCTGGTTAACACTAACAAATACCGTTTAAGCTTATTTGCCCAGGAACAGAACAGTTTACTTGAACGCAGCTTCCGTTTACCATTTGATACCCTAGGTTGCTAATACAGTTTATCTGCTAAACGAAATAAAGTTACATATTTTGTTACATGAGGATAAGAGTGTTAAAGTTATCAATAAGTGATTAGTTAAGCTTAACTATGGAGGAGTTTAATGCGGTTATTTGTGTTTACTGTTAGATGGATACGTTATTCAAATAACTCACGTTTGTATTCAAAACTGAAATGTTGCCGAGTAGACTAGTGTTCAATTAAGAAATATTTGTAGCAATTATTTTGTTCAATGCAGATGTATTTGAGAGCAAATTGAAGTCAGCTTGTGTGAAATTCTTAATAATATATGATTCAAGTGCAGCGGATGTGTTTACCACGAATTTGGTAAGATTACTTATGTTTTCATAAATTCTTTTGTCCAAAACAGATGTATTGCTGAGTAAATTGACATCGGCTTTAGTGAAGTTAGAATGAATTTTGTCGTCAATATCTTTGACTATTTCTTAGATCTGCGATTATACAGTTGTAATATTGTTTAATATTCTTTGATCCAACAGAGTTGTATTTTACTGTAAGTTCTTGTCACTTTGCGAAAAGTTAGAAATTATTGACTATTCCAAATTATTTTGAACCTATATTATACTATCATTAATGGCAGTGCTATTGTTTGCGATATTTTAATCTAATTCAAGTAAATTGCTTTAGATTTGTTAAATTTATTAATCAATTTGTTGAAGTTGTTCAACATTATTATTATTCATTAATATTAATTATGTTAATGAATCCACAACTTAAACACAAATTGATTTGTTTAGTATATACCCGTATGCACATTTGCATTATCCTTCAAAATATTCAAATGGAGAAACGCACAACATCATACCATCCACAATTCGTCCGTTATCTATATCATCTGCACAAAGTCCATATACAACTATTTATGTACTACACACATCACATTGTTGCTTTTCTATACCTAATAATGCTAATACGAAAAGAGTCGAACCTTAACGCTATGTGTTTATGTCGACGCATATATTTAAATCAGTAGCAGAATAATTTGTTTCAGTAAAAACTTGAGAGCTTATATATCCATTATAAGCACTTTAAAGCAAGTTATATCCAGAGATTTTACTATTTAAAAGCGAAATATTGAGTGATGTTACATTAATCATATTAATCAGTCCAGAAGAACTTGAGCTATTAAATCTAAATTACACATGAGAATTTTATAGATGCAATAATGATTATATTTCCTACAATATTCCGGAGACCTTTTATCCTGTTGCTACGAACACAAGTGTTGAGTCAAGTATCTGTGCATCACACAAAATACATATTAACGCTCCAGATTATATAGTGAATGTTAAACTTATATTTATAGTTGAAGATTATATTTGTTAGCTGTTACTCTCAAATCCAAACAAGGCGAAAATATTAGAATTATCATAAAGTTATAAATCGATGTTTGAATTTTAAGTATTATTTGTATACAAAAACACATGCATTATATTATGTGAATGGGAGAGATATAATTAATTTTGTAGTTTAGCACCATTTAAATTTACGATTTTTTAACAATAATTATATTTGTTATTATTTACTAATAAGTTATTTTAACACAAGTAATTTGATTTTGTTACTGTTTTTAATATTATAATAATAGAAGACAACATTTTATGAATAATGAAATAATTATATTTCACTTGCGCCTACAAATTTGCGCGTGAAATTTGCGCGTGAAATCAGCGCAACGAAATACAATAGAACACAACTGAAACGACTTCGCGTAATGTCTTGTGTTTCGAGATACTCGGATAATCGGCTGGACGATTTCATAAGTGCCGCCTGAGTTACTGAGCTTTACCGCAGCCGAGATCTAAATGCGGAGACGAAACCGCAGGTTATCTATACGAGGATGCGGCGCGGTTTCGTGTTTCGTTTCTGGTTTCATTTGTGTCCGGCACATTCTTGGAGATTTTGCGACATAAATTTGAGCGGCGCCGTTTTCAGTAGAACGTAAATAACAACTAAGAGTAATAATAAGTTATGAAATAGAAGGCGCTGCGGTTGAAGAAAGCTCTCATAGCAGCGGTAGATTTGGCGTTGGTGAAATTTGATTCATTCCATTTTAATTATCTGGACATTTCAACGTCGTTTGCGTCGCTGGATCTCGCCAACATTCTTTGAGACCTCTCATAATGAGAGAGTCAATAATCAAATGGGCTGCTCATTTGATATCGCCAGGCCGCGAAAGATCGTGGATGGAACTACCAAGACCCAGTGCGTTGGAAACGCTTGAAACATACGCCACACCAACAAATAGCAGCAGCCTCGCATTTCCAATACACAGCTACCGAACCAGAACGCGAGGTTTGCGTTCCACATTCTTTGGAATTTCGAAACTGGATTATATAGCTAGCGAGCGAGTTCGCATGAGAAAGTACTTAGATTTGCAAAAGTACTTAGATACAATTGTATGTGAATTCAAAAGTATCTAGATTCCAGGGATGCAGATGATATGTATTTTGGTTATTACAGAATAGGTTTTGCAAAATGGCTAACACAACATAGAGCGCCGGCGTTCCTACAAATTTGCACAGTGCCTCGTCCGGTGTGTACTCGGCCGTCACGATAGAGTCAAAAACGCGAAGGTCTCGAAAATTTTGCGAGAGCATGAAATCAGCGCAACGAAATACAATAGAACACAACTGAAACGACTTCGCGTAATGTCTTGTGTTTCGAGATACTCGGATAATCGGCTGGACGATTTCATAAGTGCCGCCTGAGTTACTGAGCTTTACCGCAGCCGAGATCTAAATGCGGAGACGAAACCGCAGGTTATCTATACGAGGATGCGGCGCGGTTTCGTGTTTCGTTTCTGGTTTCATTTGTGTCCGGCACATTCTTGGAGATTTTGCGACATAAATTTGAGCGGCGCCGTTTTCAGTAGAACGTAAATAACAACTAAGAGTAATAATAAGTTATGAAATAGAAGGCGCTGCGGTTGAAGAAAGCTCTCATAGCAGCGGTAGATTTGGCGTTGGTGAAATTTGATTCATTCCATTTTAATTATCTGGACATTTCAACGTCGTTTGCGTCGCTGGATCTCGCCAACATTCTTTGAGACCTCTCATAATGAGAGAGTCAATAATCAAATGGGCTGCTCATTTGATATCGCCAGGCCGCGAAAGATCGTGGATGGAACTACCAAGACCCAGTGCGTTGGAAACGCTTGAAACATACGCCACACCAACAAATAGCAGCAGCCTCGCATTTCCAATACACAGCTACCGAACCAGAACGCGAGGTTTGCGTTCCACATTCTTTGGAATTTCGAAACTGGATTATATAGCTAGCGAGCGAGTTCGCATGAGAAAGTACTTAGATTTGCAAAAGTACTTAGATACAATTGTATGTGAATTCAAAAGTATCTAGATTCCAGGGATGCAGATGATATGTATTTTGGTTATTACAGAATAGGTTTTGCAAAATGGCTAACACAACATAGAGCGCCGGCGTTCCTACAAATTTGCACAGTGCCTCGTCCGGTGTGTACTCGGCCGTCACGATAGAGTCAAAAACGCGAAGGTCTCGAAAATTTTGCGAGAGCGTGAAATCAGCGCAACGAAATACAATAGAACACAACTGAAACGACTTCGCGTAATGTCTTGTGTTTCGAGATACTCGGATAATCGGCTGGACGATTTCATAAGTGCCGCCTGAGTTACTGAGCTTTGGATACTTAGGCAGGTAGGTGCCTAAAAATCAAATTACATTTAAATCTATTCGTTATAATAATTTGTTATAATGCTGATATGTCTCTTGATTAAATGCTTTAATAGATTTTGGTTATAATAACTATATATTATGTAGTTCATTCTATTTTCCGTTCCAGTTCAGCTGCTTGATTTAAATAAAATCCGAATGTAACGATAAATTGCAGCGTGTTTCTTTGTAGCCCGGTCTTCCTCGCTTTTTTGTCAAAGTTATTGCAAAGATTTATAATCACCGCCCGTTGCATTGTTTCGTTCAGGTTCTTCAGATCAAGTACATTTTTAAACTGGTATTATATTAATTTTCGTATAAGGAACTCATTTTTCAAAGTGGTCAGCAACAAACTGAGTTATTTTGGTGGAGGTCTAATGGGATTTGTGCAAAATAATGTTGATTCCTTAATTTTCTTATTTTCTTAAACAAATTCTAGCTAATAATTTGGTGTTGACTTTGGTTTGAGCCAAAACGCCAGCTCTTCATCGGTATTCGTGTTAGAATTATAGATAGTGTTCAATATTTGTCCAGGTGTTAATCCGTTTATAGCCAAGACATCAGGATCATTTATTTCAAGAAGCATCTGATGTAGAATTTCATCAGTGTTTCCTGCTAAGTTATAATTAGCTTTTATGACTTCAAGAGCTGGTTTATCTATGTTAATTGTGTGTCCGTCGTAGCATTATTAAAAGTACAGTATTGATTCTGTAAAGAGAGATTATTACTGGAATTCCACTTTATTGTCGAAAGAGCTTGGGATTTGTATTTTTGGTTTAACTTTTCCGTCAATTTTGGTGTATAGTAGTTCAGCGGTGAGTTTAATTTCGTTTTGTTGCTTCATGATGTGTTTTTGGTAGTTTTCAATTAACTGGCATATTATTTTAGAATTAATTTCGTATTAAAATTATCCATTTTACATCTCAAAGTTTTTAATTAATAAGTAGCAGCTTTGTTAGTTCATTTCACTGCTCTTTGAAAGTATTTTGCAGTCAAAAGCGATGTTTTCTTTTTTCAATTTTTTCATCAATTTTTTGAATTATTTTTGAACCACTTTCCTCTCGGACCTCAAATCCGAATATAAGGACCAAATCCCAAGTTTATCCGTAACGGAATTCTGGAGTGGAACTATACTTGTTGTGTTCGGGTTGAAGACTAAAACGTCAACGGCCGCTCTGAGAACTTAAATTGTAAAAAGGAGGAGTTCGTCGTCAGACGCGTTCGTGGGTTCGGGTTCGAGCCCTAGACGTGTTGATTTATTAATGGAGTGGCTCGTGAACGGCTGTTGAGCGGTTATTTACTTTAAATTTATTTTAGTGTTTTGAACTAAATGAGAAATTTGAATTGGAGAAAGAGGGAACCGGAATATTTAAGATTTGCTTTAAATTTAACGGGAAACAGTTTAAGCCGTGATTTGACCGTAAATTAAATCAGAATCAGAATTTAATCTCTACAACTAATTCTAAGTAATTAACAAAGTCGCGGAATAATCCGAGAATATGATGTCAGACTATAAAATATTGTTCAAAGTCAATTAATAATCACGCACCTTTAGCTAACGCAACTACTTTTCAATTTTACTTCGTTACTTAACTATCTCGGGCTGAATCACGGCTAATTCTATGCACTAGTTGTACTAATACAACAACTTGAACACTTTTAAATCTAACGAGTCAGATGGATACACTTTCAATATCGGTTCTGGAAACTACATATTAATATAATTGAAGCGGAATTGCAACTAACAACGCAAATAATATATAAAAGAAAATAACGCTACTTTTCACTTTCTTTCTACATTTAAAAATTAACTTGTTGATGTACCCAACATAAAACTTTAATTTTAATCATCAGGTTTGCACACGGTTTTATCAACATTTAAGAACTGACTAGCAGAGACGCTTACGCTGTTTTTGTGGCTGGCCGACACGCTTCCGAGTCGGTTGCTGTTTTCGTCGCTGATGGTGGTGCTGAAGATGACGTTTTGCTTGGAGCTTCGTGCGACGTCTCGGGACTGTGTGTCTTCTCTGGACTGGGTGTCGCCCGTGATCTCCATGGACGCGTTCACTCTGCTTTGAATTTCGATCGGCTGCATGGGCTTCAGCACGAGCTTCGGCGGCTGGGACGTTTGCACGGGCCTCGCGACCTGGATCGGGGCGCGGTAATCGAACTAGGCTTCGTGCGTGGCCTGGGGGAACTGGGTCTCGTCGTAGTTCTGTCTCCGCAGCTTGTTGAACTTCTGAAGAATCAGGAGGAAGAAGCCGAAGCCCAGGATGTCCGCGCTGTACCTGTAGTAGTAGATCATCACCGAGTAGCGGGCCTTCTGGGTGTTCAGCTGGGCGCCGATGTACCAGGCGCCGAACGCGAGGGCTATTTTGATGAGGCCGACCACGGTGCCCATTCTGTGCTTCTGGTCCGACCTGATGACGGCGGTCGTGTAGGCGCTGAAGGTCCCGAACACACCGTCGAGCGCGCAGTGGTAGAGCTGCAGCGAGGAGTCGAAGGCGTTGCTGAACACCAGCCTGTATATCTTGTTTCGCAGGGCGAACACGACGATTTGGAAGCCGAAGTTGATCCCCAGCATCATGTACGCGGTCGTGAAGAACTGCTGCACGCGGTCGTAGCGCTTCAGCTGCATGTTGATCCTAAAGGGCGTGTCCATCGTGTTTCCGACCGCCTTGTTCAGGCAGTTGCTGAGCTCCACGAACAAAATCGAGAACGAAACCGCCACGTACTCCTCCTGCTGGATGATCGCCTCGAAGGTGAGGAAGTAGATGAGCGCGTCGCCGGCGTTGAGGATGATGTAGTAGCACGCGTTCTTCAGGATGTCGAACATGACCTTGGGGCGGAAGGGCTTCAGCAGCAGCTTCTGGACCGCGTGGATGCTCTTGTAGTTGATCTTCTTCTCCTTCACGTGGAAGACGTTGCAAAACTGGACCACGCCGTTGATCGCCAGCGGGCCGACGAAGGTCAGGAGGAACGAGAACAGGCTGACCTCCTTGCCCAGCATCTGGGTTATCATCACCTATACGGTGATAATATACAACTATTGTGCTAAAAATGAATAACCCATGATGAGGTTCTGGGTGGTGAGGCCTTCAACGCGGAGGATCTTCCGCGTCGCGGCCAGGAAGTAGAACAACGCGAAGGCCAGCACCAGCCACGTGTAGACCCACGACTGCTTGTCGGTGATGTAGGTGTCAATCAGCAACATGGTGAGCTCGGCCTTGAGCGTCAGCAGAACGCCGATGGAGACCACCAGAGACACTGCGAAGCCGATGAGCACCGTGTACGCGAAGTAGACTCGCGACGCGTTGTACTGCTTCAGCTCCATCGACTTGTTCATGTAGCGCGAGCCGGCCTCGATAATAGAGTCGGAAATGAGGACCGACATGAGATTTATACACACGAGCGCTACCGAGAAGATTACGATCCCGGCCTCGGACACGAAGTAGGCCAGGTAGTGGTAGATAATAAACGAAACGAAGGAGCAGGCGACCAGGTACACGAACTCCGGAAGTATGGTGCCCAGCGCAACGCCGGTTACCGGGTTCATCACCAGAACCGTTTGGTAGGTCTGGATGTGGTTTTCTGACTCTTTGGACAGGATCGAGGACCGCATGGATTGGTTGTCGTCGTCGGTCATATGAATTTGATGTGGAAAATAATTTGTCATTATATAATTGATATAATGGTGTTAACATCTTTAATAGCTTCATAATTAACTGGTATAATACACAAATAGAAATACATCAAATCATATTAAACAACAAAGTGAACATTACATCAACATTAAAATATTACTTCTTTAATTAGAATGTAAAATCTATTTATTTAGATCTATCTTAATTTAGTTTTGAGTCTCAGTTTATTTATAAATACTACAATATTTCAATAAGTAATAAGTAATTAACACACCTACTAAGATTACTGAGTAAGTTCAAACCTAATTCATTGCGCGAGATCAGAGTACCATCGAGGACCCTAAGCTAAGGCAACGCTGGATCTGAGTAACCGTCGACTATATGTACTCTCATGACTATTTATAGTTGTAATCCTTGAACGAGTATGATATGAGATTTGTTTGCATTGTAGCTGACAAAAGTTTAGATTTGTGGATTATTCATTTTTTAAGATGATGACTGAATATATTGAGCCTTAGTATTGTCGAACAGTTAAATGAGTCATTATATTTATATTTATTTAAAAGATTAAGATTATTCGAAATTCACAATCGAAATTCACAATCTAAGAATTTTATTTGCGACGAAATCAATAATTAAATCATCTTTGTTCCCTTCAAACATTTCGTTAATTTGTTCTTCTGTCATGTGATTCCTTAATATTCTGACTAATTATTCATAAACAATAAATCCTTTGTTATGCGGATCTTCAAATGTCTGAAGTGCTTATAGCAAATCAGTTTCACGTTCCTTTTAAATTGTAAGCAATCGACCTTTTTCAAAACACTTATCCATAAATTCGTCAATTGTAAAAAATGGTTTGTCATTCTAATCTAATTCAATATCATATCTGAAACATTTAATTATTTTAATTGCATCTTCTTTCGATATAACGTCTTTATCAGTTTTTACTAAGTCAAAATATGGTTATATTTCTTTTCTGAGTAATTATCTATCATCTTCCGCCATTTATTGAGAAGTGAAATATATATTTAATACATTTTTTTGATTTTATACAATTATGATAATATATCACTTCATATAAATAATTAAAGATAATGTATAACATTACCTTCTATGGTAAGTAGTTTGTTCAAGCAATTTCGTATAAGGAATAAGTCTGATAATATTCACCTCATTCTTTTAAATTATATTCTTGCAGCAGGTCTTCCTGGTTCTTAATTTTACTCTGCTTATTCATTGTGTTGTTCAACTTATGCTATATTTTTATCTTCATCTTCTACATCAAAGTCTTACTCAACTTCTTTTTGTTGTTTTATTTATTCATTGTTATTTACATCTTATTCTTCTTTTTACTGTAAAACTTCAGGTATTAAGTCTTCCTTTACATCTTCCAAATGTTGTGAAATTTCTTCTTTTTGTTCTGACTCGTCAAAATCTTATTCAACCTTCTTTTCATTGTATTCTACTATTTACTATTCTTCTTCATCAAAGTCTTACTCAATTACTTATTGTTTGTTTTATTCGCTGTGCTTTTATTCAACTTCATCTTCGTCAAAATCTTGGTCGGTCCATTCCTCGTAACATTCTTCAGAATATTCCTCAGCATTTTCTTCAGAGAGTTCGTTGTTTTGTTCTCCGTAATTTTCATCGATTAGTTCTGACCCTTCTCCGGGTTCATTATTTATATAATATTCATTTTCGAGTTATTCTTCACCATTAATCTGTTCATCTTCTTCTTTGATCTATTCTTCTTAGAGTAGTTCCGCATCTTCTTTGATTTGATCAATTTTTTATTCTTCTTTGATCTCAGTTTGTTCCACTTTAATCTCAATTTATTCTTCGTTGATCTATTCTTTTACTTCGAGTTATTCAACTTCAATTTCATTGATCTCAACGTGTTCATTTTTGTATTCAGATAGTTCAACATTGATCTATTCAGCTTGTTCTTTGACTTAGGTTTGTAATTTAATCTACTCTTGCTCCACTTAGATATCAGCTTGTTCTTCTTTGAGTTATTCTTCTTCAAGTTATTCAGATTAAACTTCTTTGATTTCAGATTCTAATTTAATCTCAGTTTGTTCATTTTTGTTTACAGCTTGCTCCACTTTAATTTACTCAACTTCATCTTAAATTTCGGCTTGTTCTTCTTTGTTCTACTCGCTTTGTTCTACTTTGATCTCAGCTTCTTCAACTTGCTCCTTGATCTACTCAATATCATCTTCTTTGATCTGTTTATCTTAGATCAATTCTTCTGCTTTGAGTTCTTCTGCTTCAACTTTGATTTCATCTTGTTCATTTTTGTTTTAAGCTTCAACTTCTTTGATCTGCTCTTCTTTAACTATGATCTACTCAGTTTGTTATACTTTGTTCTCAGCTGGTTCTTCTTTGATTTAGGTTTGTTCTACCTAACGGTTTTCTATCTTAGTATTTTATGACTAAAAAGTATATAAACCTGTTGAATTGAATCCATAATTGAACTATTTGTTTATATTTGAATCTGATTATTGTGACACTGGCTTATACAAATATTTATCAACATTTAAAAACTGGCTCGCGGAGACGCTTACGCTATTCTTGTGGCTGGCCGACACGCTTCCGAGTCGGTTGCTGTTTTCGTCGCTGATGGTGGTGCTGAAGATGACGTTTTGCTTGGAGCTTCGCGCGACGTCTCGGGACTGCGTGTCTTCTCTGGACTGCGTGTCGCCCGTGATCTCCATGGACGCGTTCACTCTGCTTTGAATTTCGATCGGCTGCATGGGCTTCAGCACGAGCTTCGGCGGCTGGGACGTTTGCACGGGCCTCGCGACCTGGATCGGGGCGCGGTAATCGAACTAGGCTTCGTGCGTGGCCTGGGGGAACTGGGTCTCGTCGTAGTTCTGTCTCCGCAGCTTGTTGAACTTCTGAAGAATCAGGAGGAAGAAGCCGAAGCCCAGGATGTCCGCGCTGTACCTGTAGTAGTAGATCATCACCGAGTAGCGGGCCTTCTGGGTGTTAAGCTGGGCGCCGATGTACCATGCGCCGAATGCGAGGGCTATTTTGACGAGGCCGACCACGGTACCCATTCTGTGCTTCTGGTCCGACCTGATGACGGCGGTCGTGTAGGCGCTGAAGGTCCCGAACACGCCGTCGAGCGCGCAGTGGTAGAGCTGCAGCGAGGAGTCGAAGGCGTTGCTGAACACCAGCCTGTATATCTTGTTTCGCAGGGCGAACACGACGATTTGGAAGCCGAAGTTGATTCCCAGCATCATGTACGCGGTCGTGAAGAACTGCTGCACGCGGTCGTAGCGCTTCAGCTGCATGTTGATCCTGAAGGGCGTGTCCATCGTGTTTCCGACCGCCTTGTTCAGGCAGTTGCTGAGCTCCACGAACAAAATCGAGAACGAAACTGCCACGTACTCCTCCTGCTGGATGATCGCCTCGAAGGTGAGGAAGTAGATGAGCGCGTCGCCGGCGTTGAGGATGATGTAGTAGCACGCGTTCTTCAGGATGTCGAACATGACCTTGGGGCGGAAGGGCTTCAGCAGCAGCTTCTGGACCGCGTGGATGCTCTTGTAGTTGATCTTCTTCTCCTTCACGTGGAAGACGTTGCAGAACTGGACCACGCCGTTGATGGCCAGCGGGCCGACGAAGGTCAGGAGGAACGAGAACAGGCTGACCTCCTTGCCCAGCATCTGGGTTATCATGACCTACAAACTGATAATATACAACTATTGTGCTAAAAATGAATAACCCATGATGAGGTTCTGGGTGGTGAGGCCTTCAACGCGGAGGATCTTCCGCGTCGCGGCCAGGAAGTAGAACACCGCGAAGGCCAGCACCAGCCACGTGTAAACCCACGACTGCTTGTCGGTGATGTAGGTGTCAATCAGCAACATGGTGAGCTCGGCCTTGAGCGTCAGCAGAACTCCGACGGAGACCACCAGAGACACTGCGAAGCCGATGAGCACCGTGTACGCGAAGTAGACTCGCGACGCGTTGTACTGCTTCAGCTCCATCGACTTGTTCATGTAGCGCGAGCCGGCCTCGATAATAGAGTCGGAAATGAGGACCGACATGAGATTTATACACACGAGCGCTACCGAGAAGATTACGATCCCGGCCTCGGACACGAAGTAGGCCAGGTAGTGGTAGATAATAAACGAAACGAAGGAGCAGGCGACCAGGTACACGAACTCCGGAAGTATGGTGCCCAGCGCAACGCCGGTTACCGGGTTCATCACCAGAACCGTTTGGTAGGTCTGGATGTGGTTTTCTGACTCTTTGGATAGGATCGAGGACCGCATGGATTGGTTGTCATCGTCGGACATATTATAATTTGATTAATAGTGAAATGGAAATTATATTTAGTATATTATCCTTTACTCTGAAAATTTATACCATTATATATTTTAACAATAATACATAACTAAATTGAAAGAATTTATTTATAAATGCAATACACTATTTTAAAATTTAATATGTGATGAATTTACCATTTATTAGCACATTCGTACCCACAATATTTGATAATATTGATATATTTTGAGATTGAAGATATCACACATCAAGAAACATAACGGACAGTTTATTGAGTGATTTAGTTAGGTAGTAATATTTGGTAGTAATATTTGCAGAATTAAATCATTCAAGGGTTTAACATATTCTATTTCTTCTATTTTCGATCTCTAAGATATAAATAACGAATATATTAGATATAAAATGTAATGCGTTAATATTTAATTCACAAGATTTCACTTTTTAGTTTTCTTAACTTATCGTTCTCTAAGGTATCTAAGCCGTTAATATATCTAAGCTTCTGATTTAGAAATAAGCACGTACGAAATAACAGTTATATTTTTCCCATATATTTAAATTGCAATATTCATGAGTTGATCTTCTTCTTATGACCATTGATCTTGATTTCTTTTATTCTTAATAGCTTTTATAGCGTGAATATACTAATGAATTTAATTAAGAACTATATAGTTAGCTTGCTACACTTCTATAATCAATATTTGTTTCATAATAACTAAGGAGCGAAAAATATGGAAATACTGTGCACCTATGTATTTACATATTTATTATTTAATTATATATTTATTATATGAAGAAATTATATAATGTCTAGTATAAATTGCAAATATATTTTAAATTACAAATGGTTAAAATAATTGATTGATTTTAAATATGAAATATATTAAACATTATTTTTATATATTTATCAAATAGCGATTTGAACGAAATCCTGCTTTCACTCCCAGGAAGAAGTTCGTATGGGACTTACTGTGTAAAATAACAAAGTACAATCAAAGATTTTATGCAGTTAATATAGCTTTCAAGAGTAAATGAGCCTGAACAGGAAGAAACTGATTAAAGAGTTATGACATTGTTCCCCGCGCTAAACTTAGAAGCACTATGCGTTGCCGCTGATACGCTAGTCCCAAGATTCATACCAGCCATCCCAAAGATAGTTACAAAGATAACTTCCGAGGTCAACAATGTTAGTTCAAGTGCCGAACTATCTTAGGTTGTCTGAGGAGGCTATTCAGAGTGACAATCCTAGAAAATGGGGTATGCTATTGAGATTAGTTTGAGGTAACGTTATTGTGTAACTAAGTTTGGATTTGTGGATTGCCATGATTTATGAGATGAAGATGGAATGATTAAATTGAGCCTTAGTACTGATGATAAGGTTACAGTTAAGTGACAAGGTATGATCATCCTTTAAAATAGCTTTTGAAACTTTATATTATATATAATTGGTTCTGTAATCAACATTTATAAGACAATGAACAATACGCTATCAAATATAGTGTTCCGGTCATTTTATATTTTGAGATAATCAGGAGATGTGTGATTTTAATATGCTGTTACAATTAACATAAAATACCATAATTGAAATTTGTTAATTATAGATATCAAAATATGAAAACCATTTCCAAAAATCTACAACTAACCTAAGATGAAAGTAATGATACTATCATACTATTAAATTATAATAAAATAACTATTTCTCTCATTCTGGTTTGGTTTTATTCTATTATTTAAGTCCTTGAAGTTTCTATTCTTTTATTTGTCTTTAAGCTGATACGTAAAGTTTTGCATCATCAAATACGCTCATAGCATGTGGCCACATGACAACTATCATAAATCCGTTGAACGCTACAAGCAAGCATAACCAGCCGATTTCCTTGAACATGACAGCAATCCAGCAAATTGGAAGGATAAAGAACAAAGTGGCGTTTACATAAGCGGCCTTTTCAACAAACTTTTAGCCAAACAATTTGGCATATACTGATTCAAACGTGATAAAAGTAAGAAATACCACGCTGACGCAAGATAATAAATATAAAAATGTTTTGTTCATCGGTGAGCTGATGAGTTTTTATGGTATTTTGAATCCAAATACTAAAATTGGGAAAAGAATATTCCACAACCAAGCTTCAATTTTGAACCAGTTATTTTCTTCTTTCTAAACAATTTTGACTGCGTCTTTAACGTGAAGAGTTAAATAGTCTGGTTTTTCTATTAAAGCTTCTCTTTTCTGTTCTTGTTCTTGTGGTGTTTACTCCATTGAATGAGAGTGGAAAAGATAGACTGAGATTTCTTGTAAGTATCACATTGAATGCGCGACAAATTTTAAATCACTCCATCATTAATGAACTGGGCTGAGGATTCGCTGCGAAATTTGTAGAAATTAATTTAGTCTGACCGTTGCAAATCGTATTCTGACGAGAAGAACATATACATTGCGTCTTTTTAGGACTAAACGCTGACGATTTAGACCATAGTGAAGGAAACCTGTGCGTTATCTGTGTAAGCGTACAACATTCCGCACACGCCTCATTTTATGCACGAGACGTCTTAGATAATAAAGTGTGTTGAGTTTTTCTAGTTGCCCATTGGTTTGATCGACGAGCCTTGCCTAGCTCTTGGCTTGAAGAACGGTTGTTTCTACTTGGTGACTGTTTCCGGCTTGCTTTTGTACGTGTTTTGCGGGTTTTAGTCCTCCAAGTTCATGCAGCTCACCGAGATCATGTCCATTACCTCTAACGTGTAGTAGAAATTCATTTCCTCGTTCGCGCTCTGCTTCAGGCATTCTCAGGGTGCAGCTTATTTAACACCCAATGCATTAAATACGGTTATTCGCGCGCAAACGCCCATTTCACTCGACAACGCTCAAAACTGTGTATTGCAACTAAACTAAACCTCTTTAGAGATTTTCGGGCACATTTACTCCACCTCCATTTCCTTAGTGCAGTCAACGTCACTAAGAATTCCCCCAGGTCTCGTTTTCGTTGAGAACACAGCACTAGTGTTGATGGGCCCACGCCCGTTTTTAACGAAGGCTGTACCAGTAGCTGATAATAAAATCGGAGAGCTCACCGTTCCCCTTACGATTTAGTAGTAAATTGCAATGCTAGACCCTGCTGAGATAAGTGACTAGTCATGTGTGTACCAAGCTGGAGAGGAATTCGACTACTTCTTCACGCAGAATAATGGAGTTGTGTACTGCTCGAGCTGCTACAAAGGACAGTGGATAGTGGACGTGCTGGATCTAGCGATAGGTTACTTAGGCGGAGATTACGTAGACTTCGAATCCAGTGGGAAGATAAATATTGAGCAGGACTCGGACCTGGACCTGAAATTTGGCAAAAACGCAGAAAAACAAATCGCCAAGATCGACACGAAGAAAATAGCCAGAAACAGCTACAAAATCTCACACTGCCAGTACGTGGTGCAGAATCTACCGCACATGATCGCGTTGGCTGCCGATGGAGGCCTGCTGATCGTCAGAGTTGATCTGCTGGACGTAATCGCAGTCGACTACCACCTGAACTACTCCAGGGACAACACATACTAACTGTTCACCAGAAACGAAACAATAGAACAAAAACAAGCAGACTTCCTGTACGTTGTCGAATCCGGACAAAACGTAAAACTCTGGAAATTCGAACTGCCCAGCCTGGTCTTCAAAGGCGTTGAAGACGTCGAAGGAAAATTGTACGTACTGGGAAACGAAGTTCTCAAAATAGACGGACAACTTGTAGAAATACGCAAAATATGAGCTATATTTGTAATTCACATTAAAATACAGTATTTATATGGGTAGCATAACACTGATTTGCAATATAAATAAAAATACTATTCTGTTTCTTTCAACTTGCATAATACATAATAATACATACGAGTGAGTCATAATACATAGCATTTCATGTTCACTTAAATTCACACTATACGAATACTAAACAAAAGCTGTAGATAATATAATTAGTAACATTGTGATAATAGCTATGTATTTTATTCCACTTCACTTACTATGGACATTAATGATCCTTTAGTTTAAATAGCTATGAAGCGATGCGGCATTACAAAAAATATGTTGCAATAAGTACCTGATACTTATGTCTCTACAAATAACGCGAAGAGGAATTAAGAAATATTTTAATAATTGACTTAATAACGTAGTTAAACAGTATTGCAAGAAGAGCTAGAAAAAATTAAGTTACAAGGAATTACAGAGTAAGAATTTATAGCAGCAGGACGTCCTAAAATAGATTGTATTATCAAGACCAAGTACACGCAGATTAGAACTCCACAGAAAAGTACTGACATTGATAAAAGAACGTAATTAGTAGAAGAAATGCATTTGAATATTCTTCGTTATAAGGAAGACGATATTGAACGGAGGAAGCAAAGAAATGATAAGAATATTGAAGAGTAAAGGTTAAAACTCTTAAAGTAACAATAACAGCTTAAAGAATACACCGAATCGGTAAAATAAAGGGCTTTATAAACAAAATAAGAATAAATTCAAATTATAAACAAAAAAGAAGAAGTATTAGTTTAAACACATTAAAAATAAACTCTAAATTCAAGAATAGAAAGAGAGCTAAGATAGGAAATGGCTAAAAACAAAGTTACAGAAGTATAAGAGTAGATAAGAGCACACAATGAAATTAAAACTAAAATATAGGAAGAACGTGAATAGTAATTGTTAAACATCGGATAATAACTAACGCTTAAACATTAAAAGTTGACACAAGAGGAATTAAAGCTTAAAAATGATGTAACTATGGCCTTACTAAGAAGGAAAAAAGAAGATTAGTAAGCATTAGAAAAGCTTAAAAACCAGATTAATCAACAGGCTCTTTAAAAGTCTAACAAAGTTATTGAAAAGCTAAATAGAACTGAAGAATTCTTAAATTATTCAGCTTCACAACATATGACTCATTCTATGAGATTATTTGAGAACAAAACTAAAAAATAAGATGAAATTAAAGAGAAAGCAAATCAAAACTTGTTAGAAATAGAACAGCAAAGAGAGAATGAATATGTTCAAAGAGAGGTAAGAAGAATACTGTTGAGAGAAAAGGCAAGAGAACAAGAATAAGCTAATCAAGAGCTGATAAGAGCTAAAAATGAGAGTCAAAAAGTTAACAGTGAAATAATTAGGGAAAGACACAAAAACAGAATGGCGTACAAGCAGAGCTTACAAGAATGAGAATGTGACTGAGAGTAATTAATTATTTAAATTTGTAAATATTTGTAAAATAAATAAAGAAATTCTGTCATTTAGTGATTAATCGAGTTATTTTTCAGAAGTATATCAAGTTTAACGTCATATCTAAATAATTTATTTGCCACTCCTCTTTTCATAATCCGCAAATGTCATCATATCACCTACCTGAATACTGGGACGAACGCTACAAAAACGACACTGAGCCGTTTGAGTGGTATTAACGCTACTGCGACTTCAAACCAAAGTTAAAGGATCTATTTGCTCCTCAATCAAAGGTGCTAATGATCGGAACCGGATCTTCGGAAGTTCCATTCGAACTCTACGACGATCAAGAACTACAAATCAAAGAAATCACAGCCGTCGACTGCTCACAAACCGTTATCAAAAGAATGCAAGGACTCGTTGGAGACCGCAAACAACTCGAATTCGTTATCATGGACTGCACAGATCTCACATTTTCCGAAGGACAATTCGATGTCGTATTCGACAAAGCTACAGTAGACTCGATTCTGTGCGGAGAAGGTGCCGGAGAAAGAGCCGAAAAAATGTTCGAAGGAATCTGCAAAGTACTCAAAAACCAAGGCGTTTACCTCTGCATCAGCTACGGAAAACCAGATATGAGAATGCAATACCTCCAAAACGAAAAACTAGCCTGGGACGTGGAATACAGAGAAATCCCAAGACCAAAGTTAATGGAAGGACAAGCCGAAGGCGACGTACACTACTGCTACATCTGTAGAAAGAGAGGAGAAGTTGTCGAAGATAAGAAGGCCGGAAAGAAAAAGTGACACACTAACTCGATTTTTTAATTTTTTAAACAATATTTATCTACAATATGTATAAAGCTGCATATTAAAAGAATTTATCCACATCACAAAATGATTGCGGTAAAAGATATTCTGAACTAGCATTTGCACAATCAGCTTAAGTTACCGTCTGTGGTGTCGAAGAATATACTAAAGGGTGCGCGCCTCGAGCCGAAGCCGAATATTCAGCGTACTTAATCACCAGGCCCGATTTATTACCCAGAGTCTAAATCTAATTACATGTCTCGCTCGAAGTACGTGTACATAAAAAATAAAACTGTTGAATTAAAGAGAGCCGAGTCACCATCACCGATTGATTATTCTCCAAAGCGCGATGTGTCATCCCCACTATTAAATATTCACGAACGCATATAAAACATATATGAAAAGAAGCCGCAGACTTCAACTAAAGTACGTAAGGACCACAATCATATTAACATAATTCTGATTAACCAACTGGTAACAAATCACCACCAGGAATTTCATTCACCCAGGGCTTCGTGTCAATAAAAAAGGCAGAAAAACCCCTTGATGTTTCGCCAGCTCACTATGATACACAGAAAACATTCAAGAATTTGAATTAAAAAGCAGCTTATTCTTTCGGAATTAGAACAGAAGTAGGTGGAAATTACAATAATAACAGATCTCCTAGTCCATAGTAATATTAAAAACCTAAATATACACCCGAAAAATTAAATGGAAAATTGAGACCGAATCTGGTGGATGAGTTGGAAAAGCAGAAAATAGCAAGAATAGAGGTCAAAAGCTAAATCATGACAGATAAGCGGTACGTATAATATGGAAATAGAGTGCGATACTTAACGGATGACGAATGAAATTGTAATATTATTTGAATGAAATTGAAAAACAAAATAGCTTTTTTCATAAGATATCAAAATATTATTAAATAATTCATTGGAATCGTCTCTTTCTGCACTCAGCCCCACGTCTTATAGTGTCAACTTGGCCAATAACATCCAAGGCTTCCTCTCTAACGTAGAAAAGACCTTCAGTATGCTTCATGAGTTCCTTTCTTATTTAATCGATTTCTTTAGCAGTTTTCTACAGTTATGGGAGGTGGAATTGCTTTTTCTTGTTTACTATGTGAGTAATTATATATTAAAATATTTTGCCACTTCTAATGCGGATGACAAATTCCAATAAATAATCTCAAGTTGGAGATTATTCATGAACTACTCATTAACACAAGAGGGCCAAAAATATGATTTCGATCGTATTAGACCATAATCGACTATTCAAAGTCGGTATTTAATATTCCAAAAAGGAAAAATAGAAATTACCACATGCAATAAAAGGACGGCAATGACAAAAATAAACGCGGTAGAAGATGTTTAGGGAAGGTCAACTAATTCACTTAACAAACTTAGGCAGTTCTGAAGCGTTTATATTCTCTTCATTTCTGGGTCCAACGGATGAATTCATAAAATATTGTACCAATCTGAACTAGTTATATCACTTGTTTAAGATGTCCCTGTGTAATTTCTACGTTTTAGTCAGCAAAACTAATTTATGAAAGATTTTATCTCGAAAATATATGGTAGTTAAGCCTGATTGGAGAAAAGAATAAGAGGATCCAATGATTGGTATACGGACGCAATATGTAATTTATAACTAGTAGCGCAAGCACTGGACCTGCAGAGGACCTCGGTGTTCATCTTCAACTGGGTCAATCTGAACGATTTAGGTATTTCTTAATCACGAAAAACAATGGAGGACTTTTTCTTTCAATCTCAACCGGGAGCTCAAGATGAAGTATTGGTACATCGCTTAATTAGAATTATAATTCAGGTAGTTACAGTCGCTTTCATTCTCAAAATACAAATAATGAATGCCTTTTTGTTTCTTGAAGAATGGAATCAAGTGGGTTAGTCGGGCCCAGCATTAAATAATATATTGATGCTACTCTAAAACAACAGTTATTTTACTTATGATCTTCCACTTCCATATCATAATGAGAAATCAATTTTCTTGATTGTTAAATTATACAACGTTGGGTAAAGTTGAAACTTATTATTGAAGTATATACAGAGTTATATACTTTAATTATTGTATCACAGCTATCCAAGGCTCAACCAGGCCTTGATGTGATTGAAGCACTTTACAAATCAATAGTAAATAGAGTTAATGAGTGTATTGATGAGGAGGGAGAACACACTCATTATTGAGCCGGGCAGTGATATAAGTAAGATTCAAATAATAAACTTCATTCTTCTTCCTAATTCAAAAAAGCATTTCGAGGGCCCACCACTGTAGAATTCGTTTTATGATTTTTGAAGTTCATCAGTTGATTATCCATCATACAATCCAAGTCTTTTGAGTAGCTAAATTTTGCTTTAAACATCAATGTATTTGTCATAATTTTTGGAATATTCAGTTTTTAATTCTTCTAGTTTTTCCTTAAGATCTGGAATTCTGCGAGGTTCTTATTAATTTTTCTTGAGTTCGTGTTCTTCTCTTAACATATTCATAAGTACTTCATAGTCTTATTCTTGATCTTGAGCAATATCTGCCATTAGAAAATGCGGGTTGGAATATCAGGTGCTTAAATTTTTAAAATCCAGCATATCCCATCTTTTCACACCACCATTAAAAGAAAAATGTCCGTTGTTATACATATTACAGGTAATCCAGGTTCAGGTAAAGGAACTCAATCTGAGTTATTAATTAGTCGCATGAACTTCAACCACTTTTCCGTTGGTCAACTTATGCGTGATGAGATCAATGCTGGTACAGAACTTGGTAAATAATTAGAAATAATAAATTAAGGAAAAATTGCTCCAGCTGATATAACCATGTAATGCGTAAAGAAACACGTCACCAATCCAGCATATAAAAGAGTTGTTCTTGATGGCTTCCCACGTACCGTTGAGTAATGCGTAGCTTACAATGAGATTGTCGGACCTGCTCATTTAACACTTATATTTGAAGTTGATGATAAAGAATGCATGAGAAGACTTTTAGAACGTTCTAAATCTAGTGGTAGAAGCGACGATACTGAAGAGACCATGAAAGTTAGATTTTAATAGTATTATGAAAAGACTGCACCAACCATTGAGTATGTTAAAAATAACATGAAGTATGTTATTATTGATGGAAGAGGTACTGTTGAATAAGTTTGGGAATTAGTTAAAAAAGCAGTTGAAGATGTTTTGTGAAAGATGTCAACTTATATTAAATTATCTTTAATATTGTTATTTAAGTGAGTTTTAACTGTGTGAAAGAAGTTTAACTTATAGACATCAATCATTTTTTGATAATAAACATTAATAAACAGTAAAGTTCTAATATTCCCATTAGCTTTGTACTTGAACGATGTATTATATGAATGAGAATCTGTGAATAATTTACATTCCAAATTAATTTGTATAAATATTGTACATAAATGTTATTTATATTGAAATTGTAAATATTCCACTTTACTAAAATGTCAACGATGGATAGATCATCATAACATTCTTCATAATTATCGAAATCATCATAGGATCCCATATAAATACATTATACTGGAGTTATTATGAAACCCGTATTATAAGTATTTTTATCAAGTGTGTTACCAGAGGCAATATTTCACATTTGTTAGGCAGCCGTTTGTTTCATAATTTTACACTATATTGATACGTACATAGAAGAGTACGGAATAATTATGATAACGACAACCTTTATTTTGATTAATCTATTGAATATGCTTGTGTCCGATTCATTCATTGAAGCTGGAACGCAATACATGAATAAATCTTTAGAGCTGAAACAAAATAACGCATCAAAAGTATATTTCGCATACACCTATATCTTTGGTTTAGGCTTTACAGTATTGATATCACTGGCTCTCTTGTTTGGTTTGCAAACTCAACTTGCTGATTTCGTTATGTGGAGGGAATTCGATTCCGTTGAGAAATCATTATATACTGCTCTTGTAATTATTTTCTCTTTATTGTATTTCACCAACTCAACTAGGAGATTTTTAAAAGTTGAAGGTTTGTTTGTGTAAAATCTAGTTCTTAGCTTTTCTTTAATAATTGAGTAATTGTATATAATAACCATGCAAATATTTTTCACGAAGTTTATGGGCAATAAAGTAACGCTTAAGTCTTACATTCCAACCTTCATTGGTCCGATAATAATTACCGCTTTAGTGCAGCTTTGTTCCAATTTCCATTTGTTTGAGAAGAAGGTCAGGTATTCTACCACTCATTTTGTGTAAAAATCGCTCTTCAAGCCGTTCAGAGGCAAGATTCTCGGTGAAATCCTGAAGAGCGCTTGTTATTACATTCTGTTGAGTTCCGGCGACGCGTTGATTTACGTGTTCACTTATCAAGTGATAGCTCAGCCAGCTGAGTACGCAGTTGTTTCATTCACAATTTTGTTCATTGAGTTGACTAATTCCTTCAACAAGTCCGTAATTATGAACATGGACTCTGCTTTCAGGATTAACATGCAGTTGAAGCGCTACGACCGTGTATATTAGTTCTTCCAGCTCTCCTTCGTCTTCCTCTTCATAAACCTGGGCTTTTAAATAATAACCTTCGCTCTGAGGAACACCCTTTATAAACAAGTTTTTCACGGTGAGTTCGACTCCACCTTTGATTTCTACCACTGCTCCCTTGATGGTTTACTTGGAACGTTTAACGCGTTCACAATGGCCGTTGTCCGTTCCGAGTCTAGCAGGAAAATGGGTTCAATAATCGGCGTTTTCAAACTTCTCCTCTCAATTGCGTTTTGGTTGGTTGGTCATTTTACAAATTCGGGCAACTCACATTTTTCAACAATGATCTACTTTTACAAGTACTGCGTAGATTTGATCGGATTCGGGTTCTACATTTTAATATTCGTCAAATATTAGAAATTGAGGAAATTCAACTACCAAGAGGAACAACAAATACACGCTGAACAGGGGCAAGGACCACCAAAACTGGTGCTGCAGGAGATACAGCCAATAGACCCGGTGAGCAGAAACACCTCGACCGATAGAGACAGCAAATCCAAAGACCAGAGCAAGGATATGAGCAAGGAAGCAACCACCAGCAAAGACATCACCAAAAGCTCCAAACTAGACCTCATTCAAAGCCAAAGCTGGACCGTAGAAGAAGGAAAAGAAGGCAAAGCGCTATTCGGAAAAGAAGACTGAAAATATAAATATATACTATATTTAAATATATACTATAATATAATATATACTATATAACAAACTGGATGCAAAAAGATGATTTATTATTTAAAAATTCGAATATATTATATATAAGATGTACTGATGTGTTAATATTTCACTCACAAGTGTTCACTTATAATTATTAGGTACATATACTATTTATCTGCAGATACCTGATGAATTTATAGTCACAGTACATGATCAAATAAACAAAATAAGGATAAATACGACGTCATTTTTGTAATATACATTTGATATCACTGAATTGTCGTAAAGATAACATATTTTCTTCTAAAAATCTATTATAGACTATTTATCTTTAAAGAAATTTAATCAAAATTGTTTAATGTTGCTTGAAGCGAAATATATTCAATATAAAATATAGATTAAATTATGTTAGTATAGTTAGATTCGCTTTCAACTTTATAGAACCATATTCGATCAAACACAGAAGCTGATTCGTGATTCTATTATAGACTATTTATCTTAATATGCTAACAATACAACTTGACAATATACTGTTAGATATTTGTTTCAATATTAAATATACACTGTAAATATATATACAACAATAATTCAAACAATAATTAATACTTTGAAAAATGTATCATACATAAGTAAGGAAGCACGAGTCTTCGATTCCACATTCGTTTTTGCCGCGTATGATTCGGAAGTAACCTTTTTCACCCCATGACTCTCCCCAAGAGTTGCGTACGAGCCAATATTTGACACCATTTTCTATACCATATCCGTTAAAGACAACTGCGTGGTCTCCTTCATTATTTCCGTATTCGTATTAGTATATTCCTTTTTTGTAGTACGCGAAGTCGCTGTAAACGGTGAATGCAGTTTGGACGGCTCCTTGGGTAATAGCCATTTTTATTGATTCTTCGTTTGAACACACGTCTTCGAAGTTAGTTGATTTTAGTAATAGTAATGGGGCTCCGTCTGTGCATTAAGTAGGGCACTTTCCAGTCACACCCTTTTGTCCGGATTTATATGGAACACATTTGTTTTTTGGAACGCCAGTTTTCTTGAGGAAATTCTGAGGAGCAATCATATTATAAGCTCCGTTGCACCCTTCGCTGTTGGTATCACAAGATACCATGTACTGCTCTGAGTGTTACGCGCGCACCTTATCGAGTCCTCTAAGACACCTGTTATCTGCGAATTAACCAACAGCTGAAAAAGCCCAGCATGAACCACAATTTCCCTAATCACGTACCTAAAGGCACTCAGGTCTCTCATCCAGCCAGCTAAATTGCACAGGAGCATCACCTGTAAGAATTGTTTTTGGCAAAGTAGATTTGCGCAAAGCAGGCATCAAATGCATTTGTATTTATTCTTTAGAGTAGCCCTAGAACCTAGATGGGATTTCTGGAGTCCAAGTTAGACCGGGTATGTTTCTAAGCAAGTCCAGCACAAATTGGCTGTGATATTCCTAAGAAATAACACGATGTACAAGAAGCATTTGTGAGGTGGGAAAAAAATATAATATTAGGGGTATATTAATTATATTATAGAGATGATCAACAATATTGAGTTTCATTTATTTCTTGATGGGACAAGAGGATAAAAAATAAAAAGAAAGACATCACACGTAAATTACGTCTATACTGGTCACCCTTTTCCTCTGATCATCACATTTCCTTTCCTTTCTAAACCAATGATAACTAAGAAACCAACAACATTCCGTTAGCTCTTTCGGGCTAATGGAGTTTGTTTTGGAGATCTTTTTGTTGATAACAGCTTTTGGTTGAGTAGGGGAGTTGCGTGTTATTAAAAAATAAAAATAAAAGATTGAAACACGCAAAAATGATGAATGATAGAAAAAGAAAAAAGAATTATGATGTAATCATACTACTTTGAAGTAATTATTAGGTTTCGCGGTTTAGTGAGTTATGTTAGAGGATACAGACATAGTTGTAGATTTTTTAATATTTCAAGTCATATACTACATGTCATACAAATCAGAACTTACTATGAGCCGATATACTTACCATGGTCCACTGTGCTCTAGACGACGTGTGGTTTTTATATGTTTTTATCAGACATCCTGAGTTCGGTTGTGCAAGGAATAGAACGCAGAAGCTATATCATAAGAATTGCTATGCAGTAAAAAATATCCAGGAGTGAAAAATGCCAAAAATAAGCCTGTTGACGAATAGCTACGCAACTTTTCTACCCTCCAGCATCCAGGACTGAGCTTTAGCTGTAATTAAGAAGCTTTTTCACTATCAATTATTTTTATATTGTACCATTACATTTAGAATATTTTCATTTAAATTTATTAAGAATTATAAATTGTGTGTTGTAAAACTGTTCTTGAAAATATTTTGTAAACTTATAATTTTGCATTGGATAATAGCTTACATAGTAGTTTATTAAATCAATACCCTCAAATTGGTTTCAATGACATAGCATCCGTTAAATTAACAACTATTCCAAAAGCAATTAATATATCTGCTGGTCTGTTTATCGAACGGTTTTATGAATATTATTAATTATAGATTATATAAAAGGATTTAACAATTCATGTTGGATTGTCTTCAACTGCTATTACTACTAAGTCTAGATATGCATATATGAACGTTTCGTATTGTACTTAACCACATTAATAAATTATTACAGTCGTTCCTCTAAATATAACATATTTACGTTTTACAACAAAAAATCTTTTCAAAAGAACCAGCAATGATTGTTCAGTTATTGATGGATATAATTGTTTAATTTAATCGGAAGTAGATATTTATCGATTAGCAAAACAAAAAATTATATATAAACCAAGTTAAGACCATATTTACTTGTGCCACCAAGCTTTTAAAAGCTAGAAATTTTAATTGCGTACGGACACCGATGATTTTATATAGTATTTGTCTAGTTAACCAGAATTTGGAAATATAAGTTAACTTAGGATTGATCATGATTTATTTAAAAGTAGTGTCCTTAATGCTGATACATAATTATGGACAACTATAGTAATGAAATATTACAGCGTGCTACCAACAAATCATAATTAATTTCTAAATCAAGATTCATGCGTTATGGTTATTTAAAATGATTAATTTGTAAAATCGTCTACATTTAGCAGCCTTAAAGAATAATAAACAAGTTCACCCTTACTATTACATATTTTATATTAAAAATATCCAGAAATATCTCATTTCGCTAAATATGTGCAAGGCTTAGAATACTTATTAGATAATCCTAAAATATAAGGAGTGTATTTGGGACATAGTTGGATATCTGGTGAAGAGATAAATATTGCAAATTTGTTAGAATAGAAAACATTTGTTGAAAATGAAATAGGAACAAATAATGATTAAAAAGTGGTAAATCGTATATGCACAGAAATAGCAAGATTATACGGAACTTAATACTTTGTGTTCTCAACGAACCCAAACAACAACGAAATAGTGAAAAGTGAACAACTTAAGAGTAATATTGATGGAACTAACTAAAAATTTCGAATAAGTTTCATCAACGGATAATCATTTTTAACAAAACCTTTGATTTCACGTAATAAATCTGTCCTGGGAATACCGAGAGTAAGTGGTTATTTGACGTTATAACTTGATATAAACAATGTATTTAGCGATTTAAAGAATGAAACTGGGAAAATTTTAGTAATGGATGCTACAGGTTCAGTTTTATATTCTGAAGACAATACAAATATTTATGCCTTTGGCATTAAATAGTTGCTAATTAAGTTTGGTTACCTTGTTGAAATTTAGACCAATACCACTGTTTAAAGTATGCATAGAAGTTGTACTAAGAATCATGATTTTTGGGATACTGCATTTGTAAGAAGCACAAATAATGAATTCGTTATTGCCGTTAGCAGGAATATTTCAAGATTCAATGATATATTAAAAGAAATAGATTACAATAACTCTGCAGTCTATGAACGCTCTGTTGTATTTAACGCAGTTTCAGATTTCTTTTTGGATGGTTTCATAACAATTCAAGAGTTTAGCATTTTCAATCAATTTCTCGTTATCATCAATAACATAGTATTAACAAATATTACATAAAAATAATGGGAAATGTAAAGAGACATAGAATTAGAAATATACTAACGAAATATTCCACACAATATTTAGGTTTTGAATTAGATTTACCCTTCTATGACAAGTAGAGAATCTAAAATTCCTCAATTAATAGTAAGATAACCATTTAAATTTGATATGTACTATAGATTCAAATACTCTTGGATTATTGCTGAAATATGTAGTTTATGTATATTACTATGTGCTATATATTAATTAAGCAAAAAATAAAACAATAAATCAATTAAATAACGTTAACATATGTATGATAACATATGTATTTAACAAGAATATCAATTTGTTCTCTATAATACTATTTAAAATCTATCATATAAAATATAAGATTAATTACCAACCTAAAAAACTAATATTTTAAAGAATTTTGAGTTGATATTATAATTATCAAATGTGAAGTACATATTCACAGAATAAAATTATACAGTTCTTTAATCTAAACAAATATAAATGCTTTCTGAAGATGAGGATTAAATTAATTTATTCAAATAACTCCAATATTAACATCAAGAACTCCACTATAGATCTTTTATTTAGCTCCATAATCATCCATAAAATTATTAGTAGTTTTTTATGAAACTAAAAAATCTTCCATCATGGATACCAAATACATTTGCAGATTTTTCTTCAAATATAGAATTGGCATAACACATATAACTTCAATATGTACCAACAAAAAGATTTGTTACTGTTAATTAAAGAAATATTTCACAACTAGTTAAAATTATACAGTACCAAACGTATAATCGTAGTATCTTTCATATGTTATTATTATTCTATTAAATAATATCTCATTCATAGCAGTTACTTATCTAATTTCCTTTACCTTCGCTCTCTAAGGTATCTAAGTCGTTAGTATACTTGAGCTTAAGACTTTGATGCTACGTACTACGATATCGCTGCGAAATTTTCCCCATAAATTAAAATAGCAGTATCCATGAGTTGATCTTCTTCTTGGGACCATTTGTCCGTCTTTCTTATGTGCTATTTTTTCTATTTATTTATCATGAATCTATTCATATGCATTTGTAAGTGTATCTAATGAAGAAGAACGTAGTTTGCTTACAGTGTTTATACAATCTACTTTTGCTTTTAATTATCAAAGAAGTGTTAAAATTATAATAATATTCACCATACCTCAATAGTTAGTACTATTCGCAAATATATTATATAGTATACACAATTAGATATAGTATAAAAACAAAATTATTATGTTTTCGTATAATTTGAGCTATTACTACTAGATATTTGTTATCACAATAACACACAAATTCGATTTATTAAGAATTGATCCGTTATTTAAGATTCAAATATCAGCAATATGTATAACTAATATTCTCAGACAAATCCAGTATTTTATAATGTTCAAAACGTTAAAATTTTAATATTGAACAATTATAAAAATCACACAACATCAAATAATTAGAAGTACTGCATTCACACAAACACATTCGTACAAACACACACATAGCCTTGTTATTAAATTAACATTATGTAATGAAAGGTATATTTGTTAATTAATAGACCGTACAGTTAAGGAATATAATGTAGACGTCCTTTAATATTTCACAAAATATTTCTTAATAATATAATGTCCAAGTATAAACTATTTGTTCTATTATACGTATTATAAACATCTAATGATATATTATATTAACTTTGTGTCTTATCATAAAATGTAAAGTTTAGTACAAAGAACTTGTATAAAATATTTAAATTTCAAGTTATAGCAATTAAAATAGTTTCTAAGATTGCAAGTTCACATGTATATATTAATATATTTGTATATTTGTAAATAATGACATATAGACGAGCTACTGAAACGTATTTTATTAATATCTTAAATTGAATTTACAAAAATGTTTTTATTCGACAACAAACATTCACACGTTTTAACGTTTACTAGGCTGGAATTGTTTGGCTTTTGCAAAATTTAGAAATTACAAATTGCTCCAAAAATATATTTATATTAATATATTAATTATATATTAATTGAATTAGTAGCTAAGTATGTTACTCTTATATACATATATAGATATTCAAATAAAATACAACGAAATACGCAGTGTTATCGAAAAAGCTTAATTAAACAATAGTACAAACAAAATATTCTTAAATTTATGTTGTATCTTCAATTTGAAATGTGATATTTATTATAACATCCATTTAAATAACAAAATACACTTCATTACTTAACATTCAAGATTTCCCGCTTCACATATATTTATATGCAAATAATTGAAGTACTAAAAGACAACTACACCCTTTTACACCAGATACACCTTCACCTTCATAAAATAAGTGACTTCAAAACCTAGGGCTCCAAACAAACGAAAGATAAGTGGTCGAAGGAAGAAGACCTGTTGATGGACTTCGCGATATCCTTATTCGGGATTAATTATAAAGCCATAACGCAAGTAGTGTCTTCTAAGTCATCTGCGCAGGTGTATCAGAGGTTGCGCTATCTTAGAGATAGGCAACAACAGTAACATAATTTATTGTGTAAAGAGGAAGAATGAATTCATTTTACAGTTTTCTTGACTTTATATTTATTTAATATTACTGATAACAATGCGATGTTTGGTAACAATTGAGTTATTTATTTCATAATTTAAAGATTGTTCAGTCAAAGCATATTCATTTTGCACTGCGTTCTCTTAAATACCTCAATCTTTAATAAACTTGTTATGGCGACTTTGAAGCGATTACTTATGTTATTACGTGAATATTTTCTCCATATATTTGAATTGTAATATTCATAAGTTAGTCTTCATCCTATGACCATTTATCTTTCTTTCTATTTAATCTATATTTAATTTTCTTCATTTAGTTATTTTAATTTATAATGTGCAAATGTTGATGTATTTTATGAAGAATGATGTATTTGAAGAAGAATGAAGTTAGCTTGTAGAGCTTCCATTATTTATATTTGCATCATAACACCGGGGAGTGTAATATTTATTATATTATCTTTAATATTTAATATAATTAAAATATACAATTTACAATGTGATTCAGCATATCTATTCATTTTATAACATTAGATACTAAGCATTATATATTTATAGTACAATTCAATTGGAATCTCATTATATCAATATCCATAATAACACACAAATGTCAATACTCACAAGTCTAGTATTAAAATACAAAGTACATACGGTAAAGTCTCACAAGTAGACTAGGTACCGAGTCTCACAAATAGAACAGAGTACAAATGACAAATAGACTATTGATTTCCAAAGCTTATTCGTGAGATATCTAGTTTAGTCTTATTTGCCAACCACTCTGTTCTATTTGTGATAACCTTTGTAATTCATCTGTTTAATCAATTTTTATTCTTTAATTTAATAAATGCGTACCACTCCATACTTGGTAAATGTTAGAAATGTAACATAAAAGACTGTTCAATGATAACAAACGATTAAGACGCAATAATTTATAAGAAACTATTCGACTAGAATGTTTTGAGGTTTTAGGAATAAGTTCATACAAATAAAACTACTATTATTGAATCGATGAGTGATTTTAATTGAATCTTAACAAAAGACTAATAAATTAATTTTATATATAATGTTCTGACCTTTATCAGGTAGTTCAAATTCTGATATTTATTTGTAATTAGGTTTGGTCTATTCGTCATCAACTCTGTTCTATTCATGAGATATCTCAAAATATCTAAAAACCACATGAAATGACAAATAAACTATTCATTTTCTCTAGTACTATTCGTGAGACTCGGCACCTAGTCTACTTGTGAGACTTTACCGTACAGTGGTCGGCAATGAAAGTGTCCTTTCTTAATTACTATTTCAGTGATATTTTGTTAAAATATTTTTCCACTTCTTATGCGGAAAATGGAATCCAATCGAAAACACCCTAATGTACCGAACCATATACGTATTGTAGTCATCAATGCACTTAACGATATGGAACCAAACGAAGCCAGTTTCTAATGGATTGCTAAAGTCAACTGTCTTCATGTAAAATGTGTTAAGAGAATTTGGTACGTGTACAAAAATGAAGGAAGACACAAGAATAAAGCCAAAGGTGGAAGTTAGAAGACGTTCAACTAATCGGCGCAGATGACTTTGGTCAACCTAGCGCTGAAACTCCCTGTGAAAGTATATGAGAAGAGGGATGATTTCATCGCTGCGATAC
>CAXDID010001239.1:0-20012 GCA_963988835.1 Hexamita inflata
TTAATTCAATTTAGAATGAATTAAATATATAAAAACTAATAATTAAAAACTATCAATTAACTAATCGTTTGATAACTAAATTATATTACATTCCACATCAATGAACAAGTATACATCAAACATTCAAATACCTCAGCCTTTGGAACAAATTAATAAAACTGCTTCCTAGAAATAGTATTAGGTATTGCGTGTATAATATAGTGATATCATTAACAATATAGGTATAAAGCAAAATACTATAACACGTTAGTCAACATCTGAGACCTCCGCATAAAATTTTTAGTAAGTAAAATAACAAGTTAGTAAACACGATTTCTTTCGTAAAATTCAAAAGCTTTCTGATGGTATTAATAAACTCTTTAAAATGCTAGAATTGTGTGAAGAGGCTGAAGTTAATGTTGACATTAAGCTATATAAATTATAGCAAAATAACAGAAGGATAGTCAAATTTATGCAAAATCGAAATAATACCAAGTAATTATGAAAATTTAATGAAATGTGATTTTAAATTTGTAATTATAAAGACTATATTAGTATATATATGAATATATATCTTAATATTTAAATGACATTTATATTACAAACAATCAATTTAATATTTACAGTGAGTGGACATAAATGTCTTAAACGTTTTAAAAGTGGAAATATGGGCGTGCGAGAGCCTATGTTTTGCTTTCGAAAGTCTCAATAAAGTCTGTTTGTGTTGTCTCGAGGAATATAATGATTATTCGAGCTCAGTTTTGCATTGTGTTTATAATAAATAATATTTATTATATAAGAAACATATTAATTCTTTTATTAATTCACTTCACATGTTCCCAAAACACATGACTGAACCATTAATTGAATTATGTCGTGTCTGTACTATAAATAATAATATGTTAATAATTAATAGTTTAGTTTTTTAGTTACATATTTAATTACTCTCAATTATATTTAATAACCCATAGTAGCGATGACTCGAGTCATCTGTTCAAATCAAAATCGGTTTGGCGAAAATGTAATTGTACATACAGGGACAACTTTAGTTAACTGATTTTTAAAACTGTCTGTTTATCATTGTGCATTACAGTATTTTAAGTGGATAATGACAAGTTACTTTAAAATGTTTTAATATTGGAAAAATGTGAAATTATATTATTTTAATACATTTAATTAAGAGATAATAAATTTTTAATTTGTTATAGGTTAGATAGCACAGTTTGATTCATATATTAGGTGTGGAAATTATATAAATTGTTATTTAAATATAAAAATATAACATTTTTGTAACATTATAAAATGTAAGAAAATGAGACACTACGAAATACTTCATATTTTTGCGATCGAAGACGCGGAATTGTACTTGAGAATATAAATGAACATACTACAAAGTTTTGTAAAACTGACAGAAAACAGTATTTACGATACACATACAGTGGAATATCAACAATAAATTATCAAATATTTCATTACAAGGTTAAATAACTAAATTAAGCTTTTCAAGTCGAATAACACATTATTAAATATATTTATGAAATGTCATTTGAATCATTTATTATTCTTTGTCTGTTCTGTTGGAAATTGAAAATAATTAGAGAATATAATACTTAATACATATCACATGTTTATGTGTATTGATTCCAAAAACTGTCTGTTTATTAATGAAGAATAAATTATGGTGCTATTCAGAGCAAGTTTAAGAACTGATTTAATATTTTGAAAAATATATGTTAAACATGTATTATATATTACATTTTATTAATAATAATGTTACATTATTTATTCTTACACTAAATTCTATTTGTGGCGCAAATATTAAGTATTTAGTTTTGAATGCGAATTAACTAAAACATATCGCTATATGTAACTAGTATAATTATGCAATGACAATACCAGTTTCGATTGATATCCAAATTTTACTTGTATTTGTCGGGTTCTTAAATATGCGCATTATCGGGAAACTATTTATTGCGCTTTAATGTGATATGACAAACATTAATAATAATATACTTATTAGTCGTCATAACCAACCGCTTTCCATTTCTAAATTACAAAATGAAAAACAAAATTATAGCTAATTAACGTACGGTTATATTGTTTTGGGAATTTGTTTTTATACTGTCCGTATATTGACAATTAATATTAACACAAGTCGCACGTTCTTTCAAAGGCCGTTAAATAATATAGTTTGCTGGTAATTTGTTGAATATTTAAATATGAGTCTAAATCAAGCACACAAGGTATTATACGTATTACAATATAACATTATACTAGGATATATGTCAACATTATACTAATTAATTATTTAGCTTTTAATGTAATTCTACTATCAATTCTAAAATTGAGGTTTGATACACTATATATTAATATCTCGTTAATTATTAATATTCGATGAAAAATATTACGCCATATTAATACTTAATAATAAATTAAATTAATAATAAAAATATTTTTCACTTCCATACGAGTCAACGCGACTATAATAACCCGCAACTCCTCTACTCAACCAAAAGCTGTTATATGCTGTTATCAACAAAAAAATCTCAAAAACAAACTCAATTAGTCCGAAAGAGCTAACAGGGAGTCTGTGAGGAGGTTTGACGTGTGATAACGTCCGTGCAAGACATTTGGCCGAGAAGATCGCTGAAATACTCATCGACAAGGACCTGAGAATGTAAAGAGGAAGAGAGTCCAAAGAATCACTGTAAAGATTTGATAACACGGTCACCGTTCAGAAATGGATCACGCTCATCAAGGGCATAATTAACGGGAATCCAGATACGATCCCAGAAATCCAAGAAACGGAAGAGAAAGTCACCTACGAGCGCGCACTCGAAGTCCTCAAGCAGGAACTGAAAGCAAACGATAAAGAGGGATACGACTTCGGATTTGAGCTGTGAAACCGATATATGAATATTATAACTATTAAATATTTTATGCTGAAGATTCAAAATTAGTTTATTGTAAACAAAAAGTCACTCTTTAATTGAATTAATTATAGTAGACATCTTCAATATTAAATTTTAATTATCTGTGGTTTCATCTTTTGTTGTCTGTTAATAATTTAGACATTTGTGTGTTTCTGATTCCAAAATTTGAGTTAATAATTGTACATCAAGACTGTTCTAATTCTAACAATATGAATTAAATTGCTCTTTATAAATATGCTACATTTTTTTGATTGTATCTAGTTCTGAATAGTATTTATTTATTAAAATTTTAAAACGCAAACAAATTTCAGAATCTGTGAGTCGTTTGGATTATATATTTTTGTTACGACTTATCCAATTTTTTAAATTGTCCTTCACATTTTAAATGTCATAATCTTTCATATTCGTATTCATTTCCTAAACTAAAATATTTTTAGCAATCTAGAATTGATCGGGATATAATTATTTAGCTATAATCTATAGATCATCCATCATTTATTTGGAAACTCGTTTTTAAATTTTTGGAAATATTTTTTGTAAAAACATTTTCTGTATTTAAGTGACAGTAAACTATTCTTCTGGAAATAGATCATTTAATGAAATACAAATTTGCTCATAATTGATGCATCTACTAAATTTTTAATAAAATTTCGTTATTAAATCTATTTCTGGATCCACATAAAGTTCTTAACCAGTTTTTACTTACAAGCAATGAGAGCATTGACAGTTCATATACTAATTATACATTTGACGCAAAATAAGGTCATTTATAGCTATATTTTTTCTTAATAATTATTTGGGTTGACATAATTGTAATGGTAATACATTAAGACGATTATTTAGACATTAAATACAATTACACGATCCTTCGTAACCAAGTTTAGTAACGTAGCGAATACATACCCATCCGTCTATTCCTTTATATGTTGTAAAACCGTAATCTCCATATAATTATCTGATATTTAGTGGTTCATGCCTCATTATATATGCCAGTGGTTTGAAATCTGTTTCATTATGAACTGATATAGGTGTGTTCAACAGTCTAATAGTTAATGCAGTAGCAACTTCAACATCTTCTGAACAAGAATTATTATCAAAATAATATTGGTTAACTGGAAAATATTTTCCTCTCATTAATTGAACAACTGTTTTAGTAAGTATGCGGTAGAAGATTAATTGAGTTGAGAGGTTTATTTTATGTTATTAATTTTGTTGAAACGAAATAATGTTAAGCTTGTCAGTATTTCCACTTCGCAAATAATTAACAAAATTCTCGAAAACGACTTCAACCATTTAATAGGTAAATTACTATTTTTGTGTTCAATATATATTAAAACATATTATTCGTATTTTAAATCACTTTATTCATTTTTTATAAATGTGTGTGTACCCTCTAATGTCATTTTATTCACTAATATGCGTTTTATAACACTCTGGACACAAATGATATCCTTTGCACGAACACACATATCTGCTATTACATTATTTGCAGCCGACACATTGCGCACTTACTTTTGTATATACATGATAATGTTTATATGCTTCTATTACTGGTTCTTTAATTGGGCTTACTACTGGTTGGTTACAACCTTCAATTTTTCGTGGTGTAGCTTTAATTTCATATTTTGTTAGATTTATTTTCATTTAATCAATTATGCTTTCAACATAATCCGTTATTTTAATTTCTTTATATTCTGGCTGCAATAATTTCATCAAAGAAAACCCATTAACTAATATTACTTACATAAAATAAATAAACATCCTTGTGGTCCAACGAGTACATCGTCCTGGAAACTTAATATTTTTGTAAGTTGGTCTACGTAATCAACTCCTTTATAATTATTATTGTAGTAACGAACTATTTCAGGTTGTTCTCTGGGAATACCACGAGAACTTACAAATTCTTACATTTAACAGGGTTATTTCACAAATTTTGATTTTGTATATATCATGGTTAAAGTTTTCTACTTTTTGCATTACCATTAAAGGACGTTTACATCTTTAACTAGAACTTATTTAGTCGTTTTCTTTAGTTTTACTTCTTTAAACACAGGATATTAAACAACTTAATTCAATTACAACTTCTCTAAATTTTATGATAATTCTTTACCAAGTCGACTTGGTCTAAAAGTTCCAACATATTCAAGCCCTATTGATTTAATATACTCAACTACGTCAATTGTACCATAATAATTATCACAGAATAGTGTGCAGTTAGAAAAATCTTAAACTCTTGATACAGAATTTCGAACTTTGGTTTCTTTTGGTTTATTTTAGCTCAAAACTTCTTCTTCATGATCATTAAATATTTTATTTAGTTCTTCTAGATCATCTTCGTCATATTCATAGTCAGAATTTTCAGATTCTTCTTCATCAGATTCTATACCGTCTAAATTTGTATCGATTTCTTCTTCAGGTTAATCTAATAACAATTTAATATGACCATAACAGACATTCGAATGTATTTCCTCCCATTCTCTGCAAGACATTCCAACTTCATCAGCTATAAACTAATTGCGTATTTTAGTGTTCTTAGACCAATTATCTTAGACAGATCCTCGCTCTTTACCTGATATCATCATTGTAAATAGTATCATTAAGTATTTATCGAATTCTGATTTAGTTAATCTAGAATGCCCTCCATATTTCTACATTTTTCTTACTTCAGTCAAAGTTTTAATGTTATTGTAGAATTATGGAGTAAATAATTATGTATGGGTTTCATAGATGCTTTCATTCATTGTTGGCATTATTTTTGTTAGGTGCGAAGTGGAAATACTGACAAGCTTAACATTATTTCGTTTCAACAAAATTAATAACATAAAATAAACCTCTCAACTCAATTAATCTTCTACCGCATACTTACTAAAACAGTTGTTCAATTAATATCTAGATATTTGCAGATTTATCTATTTAATAGGGGAAATCTGGAATTATATCATATATTACATTTTCGCTAAAAATGAGCTGAAATACTTCACCTACTTCAAGTAAACTACAAATACAATATTCTTAATCTACTGTAAGTTCATAATAATCACCGTATGAAATTCTATTTTCTTAAGTTTATCTATTAATTATTTTAAGTTTAATATCTTAGTTACCATCGCTTAATATAATTTTTATATATATTTTATTATGTGATTATTTTACATGCTAAACACATGGTTGATTTTAGTATCTTTATTTATTCTATAGTATCTTATATTTATTTTCATTTGTTATTGTATTTTCTGATTTTTTCATTATTTTAATATAATTTTGTGCTGTTTGTAAATCGTTAAGAATTTATGAGTAATTAAAATTAGGGGTCCACTCTCCTGAAATGTTATTATCGTATTGTAGACTAATTCGTGTATCTATTAAGTTATTAGAATATTATTAAGCTATGTTTTATATTTCATTTTAATCGCTAATTGAAGTGTTAGTTTGATTTTAACTTCTATATATACAAATTTGATCAATGATCTGATTTTAGCTATTTATTTATTAGTTATCATTTAATAAGTTTTCTTATTAATTCATAATAGTTGTGGAGTGTTATTGTTGTATTATTGTATTTAATGATTGTTATAACTAAATAGTAATAATTAGATTAATATACACTACGATTAATTTGATCGGAACCTCTAAAAAGAACAGAAAAAGTTCTAGTGTACCTCGAATACAGACACATAACTAAAATTAAATATTCTGACATTTATTTATTATTTTGAATATATTCTACCATTCCACTTCAAATGGAAGTTAACCTAATAGTAGACACATCAGTTGGCCCGGTTCATTGTAAATATTGTGATAGAAAATCTTCTGATGTAATTATAATGATTCATGGACTTGGTGGTACGCGCAACTCGTTATTTTACCGCGATTTAGCAGTAAATGCGACCAAATCTACTTGCAGGTTCGATTTCCCCGGGCATGGTAATTCTCCTGGCATTGCTGAAATTTAATACGGTAAGCAAGCTCTACTGGTGCGTTAGTTAAAACTATTCTTGCAGTAAACGTATAATTGCGCTTCATTCACCTTAGTTGGCCATTCAAAGGGGGCTACTGTTGCGATTTTAGCCGCTGATCACAGGGACACGGTTATTTCCTTAGCCGGTCGCTTGCACCTCTCGTTTTAGCCCAAGAATCGGTATTCGCCCGAGCAATTAGCAAAAATTGAACAGGGAGAAACGCTCCAGATGACATTCGGGCGCTCAGTTTATTTCATTAACAAGGACAGTTTTGAGGAGCGGAAGTAATTAGAGGGGGTAGTTGTTTAAAAGGTAAAAGAAGCCGTTGACGTAGTAATCGTGCACGGGAGCGCGGACGAGGTGATTAACTGCGAGGAAAGCCGAGAATTAGCGAAAATGATCGGAAAAGACTGCTTTATCGTTGAGGGAAGAGGGCACAGCGATATCACGTGGAACGACGTAAAAGAATATCTTGGGAAATGGGTGTGATAGCAATATTTACATTATGATATTCACCGCATACCTACTGCGACTGAAAATACAATGTATTGATTATATATTTGAACCTTCGCCTATTTGCTCTTTTCAGGATCGTGTTTTGATTCAATTCGTATTAACGACATTTCATTGCAGTTTTACAATTTATGGTTTACTGAGAAACATTATGTTATGAAAGTAATTTGATAATATTAAACATATTAATCACTTAAATATTCGTCCTTCGACACTGACTGTAATCATTTATCAATTGTCTATAATGCAGTCTTGATATTTTTTGGATGAGTCGCTAAACATGCACATTTACCCCCATCCATTTCATTTCATATCTTGATTTTGATACTTCGTTTCTTCCAAACATATTTAAAACATTGGTATCGTTTAAAATATGGAAATAAACTGAATCAAAAAGAGTTATTTTTCTGAAATAGTAGTATTGACTCGATGCGATCTTTTCAACTGTTAATTGAAGTTGAATTTTCACAACTCGAACCCTTTGAAACTGTCGTTGAATTAGAACGAGCTTTGAGGGCAGAGCAGTTTCAGGCTGCACTACTTTCTAATTTCCTTCCGTTTATTTTTCGGCGGTTCATTTTGGGGGATAAAAAACTGCGAAACGGAAAGTTTCAGCTCAGGTTTTGATTTTGAGGAGCGCCTTAAAGGGGCACTATTTGGCTGCTTAACTGCAGATTAGCTGAAATCTGGGCTTGAGATGGCTGAATTATTTTGCTTTGGAGCAGTTAGGAACACCTGAGACAGTTGCGACTGAGATTTTGAAAGAGCGGATACTGGAGCGAGATGCACCTGCGACTTTTAGAATATAATATGCTTGAGCATGTTGTCCTTGGGGAGCTTATACGGCACCACAGGCTACTTCCTGTACTGCTGAATTTACGCCCCGCAAATGCTGAAGTTTTCCTCGTTCAACAACGATAATATCTCCTTGTTGGTATAATAGTCCTTAGCGTACATATACGGCGAAATAATTGGCTTGGGATTAGAAGTTGTAAACATTAAATCTCCTTTGAAGTGTGGTTTAGAAGAAATAAACTGTACTTATTAAACATTTATATAGTTTTCATTTCAAAATATATACAACAACCAAACCGAAGCGCATTCTGAGTGCATCATTCTATTAAGAGAAGTTTTATAGCAACGAATCAGTTTAAAAATTATTTAATGAAGAGAATTTACAAATTCATAAATGCTTAGAGCCGCCACATTTAATTGAAACTGAAAAACCAAAGAGAGAGAAAATACCAATAAAAAAGAACATGTTAGCTAGCACTTTCAAACGACCTGTAAGTTAAATGGATCGAGTTAAATTCAGCTTCGCATTACAAAAAAAAACCAACCAATAAACTTAATACCACAAGCAAATTAGAATAGTAATAACCCGATTAAAAAATTGATGAAATGGATGGTAAAACTCCTATTAGTCAGCACTCAGAATCAGAAATAGAAACCGAGAGCTAAAAAACCGTTATCACAGTTCCAACCTCGCAGTACATTGTGAATATAAACAGAAAGAAATTGGAAAAGAACTTCAAACTCTAGGGTATTACAGGAACTACTAAGTGAAGTTGTAAATTACTTATGTTTGATCAGAATTAAATTATAGCAAAAATACAAATGTAAAAATTAATAGTTAAAGTATATTTGACTGTTAATATTAAATATAGTGCTAGAATAGTGGGACTTGGAATATCAGAGCAAGATAAAACAAAATTATATAACTTATTTTTCTTCGTATTTAGTTTCTTATTGTTTTGATATTTCTACCAGTTTTTGCGTGTTGAAAACTATATACGTAAATTTAAGAGATTTCGGAGGATTAAATTGAGGACTAAACTTAAATTTAAACGACCAAAATGAATTTCAATAAAATACTTGTGGTGTTTTAATTTTATATTATTTAATCATTTTAATATAAAATTATCTCTTATTTTATTTGTTATTATTCATTAATTGTTAGCGTCTTTTTTAATATACTTGACATACATTTTGACATGATTTTGACATTCTAATATGATATTTATGCATTTGGGGCACAAAATGATATAGCATACCACTCCATGAAAATCATTAAATTTTACTGTTTTGAAATCAATATTATAGCTAAGTACTCAAGAGTTGCATTTGTTTTTATTTATCTTATTTTCAAACAAAGATTAAATGATTTTGCTGAAGAATAAATAAATTTTTGTGTTCATATTGCACTTGGTTTATTTGAATTATGTTCATTTTTCATGAATATTGATTAGACTATCTTTCCTTCATTACTATATTGTATATGTTACTACTACCATTATAAATAATAAATAAATATAATAAATTTAATCGAATTTCACATTGGACTTCGTATTCATAAATTATCTTCAAATGAAGTCCATATTGATCATCATATTATCATATGATACTTACTCGTTATTATAAGTAAAAATGTGTAGTTGTTTGCCATTATTTATGTAATTAGTAAAAGTAATATTCTTATATTTATGGTTCTATTGTTAGTTTTAGAATTGTATTATATTATTAGTTTAATATTTCTAATTGACTATTTATTCAATCTATTAATTTAATAATTGTTTAAGGTACAATTGCTCTTAATCTTACTAATCTTTATATTTGTTTACAATCTAATTTACTTATATTTATATTGATTCCTTACTTTATTTTGCACATTGTAATTTATTACGGTTAACCCAATTTTTAATATTATAGCACGGAATCCAATCATCAAAATCTATCATATATTCGTGTAGTAGATCTCGTAATGTTTCGCGCATTATAGATAATTATGTTTCCTCTTTTCTTTTCATTTTTAAGTTTTTGTTGGGAGTATAACAATGCTTGGACAATTCTTTTAGGTCTTCAAACATTTTATCCGGTATTTTTAATTTTGTATTTGGTAATATATTCTCATTTAATCTTTTATACAATTATTGTGATTATATATCTATTTCTAAACATTAGAATATATATGATCTAATATTATCATAATTAATAATATTTCTAAAGTATTTTTTTTGAAATAAATATATTATTTCGAGTTCTGGATTAAAAAATTGTAACGATGGAATTATTTAGGTCCAAATATCTTATTAAGATTAAAATATGTTCTTAAATACCTATTTTAGCAAGATTCCATTTAAAATTTCGTTTTATTTAATTTTAGGGTAATCAAAAAAATTATATATTGTCTCCCCTTTAAACTTACCATCTTTACATTACTAGCATTCACACATTCCTCCATTGCCAAATTTAGTAACAAAACGAATATTAATCCATCCTAACATACCATCATATTAAATTAAACCTTGATCCTTTTCAATTCTTTTTAGAATAACTTTTTCATGAAGTGCAATACTAGGTTTCAATTCAGTCAGCAATAAAGCATTTCCTTAGTTGTCTTGCTCCATATCGTTTTATACTTTACCACTATTGAATTATACTCCAATATTTGAAGTTACTGTTACTACTTCATTTAACTGTTCCAAATTATAATAATATACATTTTATGGATAATAAATACCACGCCTTTGTATTTTGACTTCTTTGGCAACATACTGATGGATTATTTAATATATGTTGGAATCAGTTATATCACGTACTTTTAATAACTCTTATTCAAATTCAGGAAACCAAATGAAGCTAACTTTACAAGAGAATTAAAGTTTATAAAAATCCTCCAAATATGCACAATTGTGGAGAATATATGGAGTATTAATATTTAGAGTGTAATAATCACCAGAATTACAACAATTTCTATATTTTTAATCTATTATTTTTAATTTTACTGACTATTATTCTTGTTTAGATTAACTGGATACATCATAAATGCGATCATATAAATAAATAAATATTTTATTATCCTATTACTTTTTTTATGTCCATTCTTTAGTAATTGATTTAAACGTTTCATGATTAATTAATTATTAACTATCTAATTTTTCTATCATGTATTAGCGAAAATATTCGTTTATATTAAATTGTGAGTACATATATTGGTGCGGAAACAAATAATAATTAATTAATTAATTCAACGAATTTTCAACATAAATAGTAATATTTGTTAACTCCAATAAATTTAATTTATATTCAAATTTCTAACAAAGATTCTGTGAGGCAACACAGTGTGACAAGTGATAACATATTAAGTTCATTATTAAAAGTCAAATATGAAAAAGAAACGTACTTATCCAACTTTCTATTTGAAAAATGAGCTTAACTCAATTAGTTCAATCTATAGGTCCTTACAGTCATTTGAACCAATTTTACCCAATTTGCGTATATCAACCATTTATTAATAGCAAAACAGCTACAAAATCAAAGTAAAAAGAATTAAATTAATCAAACAAATCATTTAACAAAATTCTTAGTGGTAATCAAAAAATAAAAAGGTACTCATTTACTGGACAATAGAGTCACAGCAGCTACACGAAATAACAAGCGAGCGAATAACAGAATATCAAACAATATGAGAAGTACGTTTCGAACAATACAAAAAACGATATACGCATAACCAAAACAATGATTAAAGTAAAGCTAAAAGAAACACTCTTGGAACCAAGCAGAAGTTGTTCTAAAAAACTAACAAAAGACCTTGTGACAGCAAGGCAACTACTTCAATCGAAACAACAACAAACTACTTAGGAAACGTTCAATTCCATAAACGAATACAGATATGACGATGTGAAATCTTAGCGCAACGATGACTCATTCATGTACGTCAAAATACCAACGGTTATGTTAAAGTATAAGTAAACATTTGAAGAAGTAATTATTTTCTAGCAAACCTACATATGCTATAACTTTAATAGTAAATACTCAATTAAATGCATGTGGTTGAGAGAAGACTAGTTGAGAGAAGACTATTTCCCACTTTAACAGTGTTACCTACGAGTAGTTGATTGCTCACCACAAATTGCAATCACAACAAATTGATCAGTAATATTAGTTATTATAAGTTAATGTATTCAAAAATGTTGTAAACACTATTGATTTAGATTTAATATTAAATACTTGCACTACATACAACCGTTTAGTCGCTGGACACTCGTCGCTCAACACTAAAATGTACATTATCAGATCCGATTGGTTGATTGGTCAGCTCAATATATTTATTTATTTCTCTTTAATATTTATACTGTACTATTTTATTTTCATTTCAAAAATGAAAACAGCCACCATAACGGCCCTCATTGCAGTTTCTTTCCTCGTTTTCAAGCGCTTAAAGTAAAACAAAACATACAAAATAATCAAACACCACTCGAACGACCCGAAACTGCTCAGCATTATCTAAAAAATAAACATCCAGAACATAAAAGTTCCAAAACAGCCGAACAAAATTCAACCGCCCAAACCCGTTTTCAAACGCTACACCGTTCAATATGCTGATGATGAAAACGACTTTATTAGTTATGATCTCTTAACTGATGAGAGCTGCTGCAAAAATCCGGTCATAATCCTCTGTTTCATGGGCGGGCACTCGAAATCAGCGTGCATTAGGAGGCTGGCGAACGCATTTTACGAAAATAAACACCCAGTATATGTGTTATTGCAAAGGAGCACGCTGGATATAAAAATAAACCCGAACGTGAAGAAATTCAGAGCATTCAGGTCGTCAATCACAGACGACATCGACATGCTTTTAGGAATAATACCGGAAAAGAAAGTAATCCTGGCCGGATACTCACTCGGGGGATTCGCGGCAGCGCACTACATGACAGACTTCGACATCGAATGCAAAAACAGAGACAAAGTGGAGAAAATCATCGTCGGATACGTGGAATTGGATCTGAGCTACAATGTTGTAATGCCCATGCGCGTACAAAAGCACGTCGGACAAGTGATCGTCCCTGTTCATCGAAGAAAACAGAGAGCTGTACAACAAAAACGGGTTCGACAACACGTACTTGGACGATATCATCAAACACCAGACAATCCTGTACTACGACGAAAAGATATGGTGCAAGTACTACAATCAGACAATGGAATAGTTCTACAAGTGGGGAGCAGTACAAACCAGACTGCCAGACATCACGGTACCAACTTTGTTCATTAACACTTATGACGATATGATCACTGGCAAAAATATTCCGTTTGAAGAATTGGCAAAATATCAAAACATAAACCAGATCCAAATAAACTATGGAAATCACTTAGGAACAGTTACACAAGATGGGAAGGATATAACAAGTAGCGTGTGCGCTGGGTGGTGTGAATGAATAACCTTTATATTTACGTTAGAATATATCATAATATTTATAATTAGCAAAAAATACTCCTATATTTATAGAACTTTGACGATTTTTTGAAACAGATATAACTGCCCGCAAAGAAAAAGTCTAGTCAAAGCGAGAACATGAAGGCCAAGAAGCAACACATTTAGATGACATTTCCATCAAAGACTAAATGTGAGGTTGCTTCTTCAAGAGGTAGTACCAGTAAGTAATGTTGCCTATGAAGACATGTGCTTTAAACTTAGACCATACAATTATAAATGAAAGTTAAGTGAGTGGGATATATATATATATATATACAGTCATAGGATAATATAGAAAGACTCAAAAATTAGAGAGTGATTTTCAAGAAGTTATAATAAGCCATTAATACTAAATATGTCAATCTTTTACAATTTATTTTAAATTGTCATTTTCACCTCAAAATTTTGAAATGTAAGCAAACAAACAACAATACAAAAATATCAATATATTGATCGACAATCACTTTTCCCATTGATAAATATTCATATGCTTTATAACTCAAACTATTTTTTATTCTTCTGAACAAAATTATAAAATATTTCGATTTAGCATTTCTAACTTTGTAGCATAGAAAGTGAACAAGAGTCCGATTAAAATCCCACTATTATAAGTTGAATCAAGAGCTTATTTCATGTTAAAGTTGACCACAAAAGTTTCAGAAACAATAAAAATGACTGGAAGTTGAATTTTGCTCAACATATGAATCCTCTACCTTGGCGCGAGGCCTCAACTATATTGAGTATTATCATTAAGTACACCAAGGTAGAGCGAATTTCACCGAAGAAAAAATCCAAAGTTATCTAGGTCTTCGTTTTTGTACTTGACCTTAGGAAAGGAACCAGAGAAGAACCAAAAATCTGGTCCAAATCATAAATTAAGAAGTACTGATTAAAAGTAGTATACTTATAGAAACTGCTGTAAATTAAGAACTCAACCAAAAAGGGAGTTACAAAATGGAGTAACATAAATTAATTTGGATAATTCCCTCAGTGGAATCTGGTCTAACTACAGAATTCAATTATAATATAACTCTATATAACATTGTTGAAACAAGGCCTGGATTGACTACAAATTGTAATAAATTCCACACCAGGTTTTTGAACATTTTGTTGATTCAAGCTAAAGTTTGGTTTGAGCTGCAAAGTCGGTCGTTGCAGCTTTAACTTCTTACAATGTTAAGAATAAAACAGTAGAATATTATCTTAGAATATGAATTCTCTAGAATGACCAAAGCACAGTTGAGGATGACCTGAAACATCGAATCAATTCTTCTAGTAAAAATAATGTGTTAGTATCACCCGCTAGCATTACTTAAAGTTTTAACTCAAACTATATTCAATACATGTACTAAGTACCTATATATTATTATTATGATGTGGTATAAAAATGAGAGGTGATATCTGGTTAGTGAAATATATTATAGTATAACAATAGTATATGCTATATATCTGTATAATTTTAGACTCACACCATCATTATAAAATTCAAGTCTATTTATTTTGTTTTATGACTGTAAATATATATATATAAGTATCAGGAATGTTAATTGGAATTAGTTAGTGTTAAAAGAGAAATATATGAAATTATAACTAAATTTATCACTCGCATCAGCATCCACTATCAGTTACTTAATAAACATTATTCACATCTAATATTTAGAGCTAATCGCAATTCTGAATTCGATTACCGTTTACACTCGAATGTCCAAGTGACATTGAGTTTTTGATTGTAATAGTAATATTGGAGTCAGATAATGAGTTGAAACTAGAGGCTATAAACTTAATCTAATTTTGAACAGAGTTTTACGTTAGTATAGTGACAGTTTGTACATTCATATTATAAATAGTTAGATAGTTCATATATTACAAATTATGATCAAAGTTACTTATTACAGCGGAGGCAACAATTATTGTTCCTGATAGACTCATAAATATATTACTAATTTATATGTCTTATATAGATGTGTTCCCACATATAAAGCCAATTAAACAAGCAGCATAAACAACTTATATATTTCCAGTTATACTAATATTTGAATTACTAATATGTGTAGAAAATAGTTCTATATTAGATTGAATCCATTATGTACCCATAATATAGCCGCTATAAATATTGAAATATGCATTTATTGGATCCTATATGGTGTCTGCATTTAACGAAGAACTAATAATACTTATATCATTTAATTTTGAGAACGAATAATACAAAACAGCGTAAATACCACCATTTCTCAAATGTTTAATTCCACTACAACTTATATTAGTATTAATGATATTTATGTTTGATACATGATTATAAGCTTAGTTACTCAATGTATGTATTCCTGCAGCATAAGCTTCCAAGAATTATGAATATGCTTTTATAGTTGTATTAGCAATTTTTATATTATTTATATTAGTTAAAGTTTTCCCATTTTAGCTTCCTATATAATTTAAATAGTTATCGATACCAATAATACCTGCTGCAAGAACTGACAACTACGCAAGGGTATTTACCGAATTAGCGTTAATAGTAGAATTGTAAATTGCTATTTAACTTATGTACAGTGTACAATTTATATTATAGCTTATCAGCGCACTTGCGCTCACCAACAATTTACATTCTACGTTCGAATACATATTGTATATTGTTACATTCATAATTTACGCAGTCGAATTTACCAGCAACATTCCTGATAATCCCCATTGATCCACTAATTCATTTCTATATATAATATCAAATGACTGAACATTAATATTTATCAATTTTACATCATAAATATTAACAAAACCACAATTGAATATAGTAATTAACGCAGAAGAAATTGGAAACCTTGAATTTGAAGTTATATTATTTTCACCCAAAGTGAGTTAATGGATAGAAACAGTAGAACTATTTGAGGTAGCAACACAACCTGATGATGTTCCTTAAAATTGTGTAGATTACGCTTCAATATTAGAATTTTCAAGATAATATTATTTAATTTATAGTACATCAAGCTCAATACTAGCAATACAAGCAGCCACACATGAAAGCTATTAAGCTTTAGAAAATATAGAACTTTTTACGAGATTAAAATTGTCTATAGTCCCGCTATCATTGTAACTTTAAGACATAATTCCTGCAGAATAACTTGAAAAATCAGAATACGAACTAATACTAACTGTTTTAATTTATGTTTAAGAAATGTTATATAAGCCATTTTGCGATTATCCGAATAAACCAGCTACACACACTGTTTATGAGGAGTTGACAATGAGCTATGACTCAGTTATTGTGACTAAATTACATGTTATTTTAGAATTAAATATTTATCCACATATACCAGCTAAATTTGAGAAAGCGCTAAGATTACAATACTTAAGCTATATATTGAATATTTATAATTCTTAACTTCTAGTATGTCCAACTATGGCGGCTATGTTGATTTCAGAATTATCAAAATTTGTTTTCTTTGATGTGTTGAATGATAACATGATATTGTTCAAATATGTGTTAATGCATAATGTTGAAAGTTCTCCAATTGTACCAAAATTTGAAAATTTAGAATTACCGAATACTTATATCTCAATATTTGCATGATTTATTGATAATTTGCCTTCAATTACTCCGAACTAACCGACACTATCGATTTTCTATGATTGATATTATGTTTGCTCAGCTAAACATAAATTTAATATAGATATATAGGTTTAATAATGTTTTGACCTTCCAATAATATGCCCAGATGCAAATATTTATTGTGTATTAGTTTAAATGTAGATATTTAACGCAGAGTTCTTAAGTATCACAGAAGACTGTTCTAAGTAATTTATTATTCCTCCAAACTGGAATTAGTTTACTGCAGAATCTACACATGTTAATATGTTATATGAACCAGACAAACCGATCTCGATTACCAATTATGACAGTTTAATTTATGAAAGTATAGTATGTGAAAATAAATACGATGAATAATTTCCGAATTGTATAACTTGTGGTACGAAATTTAGGTTTGTAATTGAAATTAGTGCATTTTATGATATTAAGGCACAAAGAGATATTTACTCAACAGAATAATAAATACCAGCAAGTTAGTATTGCCTTATATTCAAAATTCCGTTCTACAATCCGATTAGTGAAATATTACCTTAAGATGTACTAGTAAAATGTAGTTAAACAAATAAGTTTCTAATACTATTATCAGTAGATTATCTTTATAGAATATTGAATTGTTAAGCCTACGCAATAGTTATGTATGTCCCAGTTTTTGATAATATAGCGACTTGATTCATTGATTAGATAGAAGAATCTGAAATTAATGATCCAGATTATATTGTTTAGGCACCCAATTATATTTTTAAATTATAATAATAAGATTATGTTTTATACAGATTAAATGCATTAACAAGTGATGAATCGGTTATATCAATAAATGCGTTATTAACTTATTATGAACCATCGAAAACATAAGAAAAAGTGAAGTTAGATGAGTTAATTTAGGTTGATACTGATTGTATATCGAACTTTTAGTTAAATGCAGGTTATTTACATACCAATTCAATAATTGAAAAATCTGTAAGTTCTATTTCAGGATCAAGTGCAGCTTAGTTTTATTTTGATAACTATTATTACAAGTCTAAAATTTAGTCAGTAAATTTGTTTATAATTAAATCTGTCTAATTAAGTTTTTGTTAAACAACACTAAAGTTACTAGTTGTAGCTATATTTAGTGTGTTAACGTCACTTTTAAGATCAGTAATGTTGGAAATTAAACTTAAATTCAATTAATTGATACTTGAATTCAACGCGAAGTTAGTTTAGTTGAAGAATTAATAATTTGAATTTAAATCAATATACACCATAGAAATATTATTAAGTATATGACGGTCTAGTTCGACTTGTTACAGCTATGCTTAATTTTGCAACAACGATACATTATCCAATAAATGTAATTCTAATTGCTTCAACAAAACAGACTAGTTTTAATTAGTTTACTCAGCAAGCTGTTAAATTGTTTGATTAAAATACTACATTTGTTATGTTAAATTTGTAATAGATAGGTCAGTGCTTATAGTTAGGTTTCTTAAATCATTCAAAGTATTTACTAAATTGAAACATACGCTTCCATTTAAAAAATATAATTCTTTACAAATGCACTGTTTTCCGTCAAAAATAAATGGTTCGACGCATTTTATAGTGTTATTTAATTCAAAATATTATCCGTTAACTAATTTATCAGAACATATTCCGTAAATGTATAAGTTATTTGAATCGCAAATACTCTAACAATTATAATTCATATTGTTTGATAGAACTAATAATTCTGAATTTATAATACTGTTTAAAGCACTATCGAGCTAACAGATCTATACATTAGCAATAATAATATTGGTTAAAACACTAACACAATATGAAATAATAGCACTGTGGGACGTTAAATTCATTTTATAACCAATAATGGATATATTAGCGAGTGTAAACTGATCCAACGTAGATGAGATACTGTGTATTAATCCCGAAGACTATTAACATTAAAATCTATATTAGATTGAACTATTTTCTAATTATAGAGCTGAAGCTGATGTTAGCATAATAACTGACAATACTTTTCCAGAAGCTATAAATATTAACGACGAACAGGTTATTTACAAATCGCATTATATGCAAATTAGAGTTCCTTAGTTGATTTAGAATTATAAAGTTACATTTAGTGTCGACTATAAGATTTGACTTATAGAATTGAACCCAAATATCGCAAAATTACTGTTATTGTCAATTGAAGTGTTAACCAAAGATTATTAAACAACGGAAGTACTTATAAACATGTTGTATGATTTAGTTGATAATGAATTTAACATTGACATATTGTTGTTAATGATAATATTGTTCAGCTGCTTAGCTTTCTAGCAATATTAATATTCTTTGCTATTTACTAATATATTATTGTGACACGTCTCATATTTATTGGAATATATCTACATAAAAATAATAGAAGATATTGACGCAATCATTATAACGCAATTAAAATAAACATCAATTCCAATATCAAAAACTAAGGAGGAAGCAAATCAGAATACTATGATGTTGGCCAAATTCAAATAAACCATGGAAATCACTTAGGAACAGTTACACAAGATGGGAAGGATATAACAAGTAGCGTGTGCGCTGGGTGGTGTGAATGAATAACCTTTATATTTACGTTAGAATATATCATAATATTTATAATTAGCAAAAAATACTCCTATATTTATAGAACTTTGACGATTTTTTGAAACAGATATAACTGCCCGCAAAGAAAAAGTCTAGTCAAAGCGAGAACATGAAGGCCAAGAAGCAACACATTTAGATGACATTTCCATCAAAGACTAAATGTGAGGTTGCTTCTTCAAGAGGTAGTACCAGTAAGTAATGTT
>CAXDID010001239.1:20112-116459 GCA_963988835.1 Hexamita inflata
CACCTGCATATTTTCGTTTATTTGCGATTATATATTCTTGAGTGATTAAAACACTAGTGCAAACAATATCAAACAATCTACTATATTTTACACACAATTGTTAAATATACATAATTTTATATTATTAAATACACAGTGTATTATACACTATACCATTTATAGATGTCAATAAAAAGTTTTAGGTAATGTTGCATATGACAGAATATCGTATCCATCCACTCAGCTAATTTAGTATTACAATCATACTACACACTATGTGATTGAAACTGCATCATTTAACCTCAGTTATTATATTAAAGTGAACTATAACAGGATTATATATAAAATATTTTGGTATGAGCGCAACGATGACTCATTCATGTACGTCAAAATACCATAGACTAGACCAACTTCAGCAAAACTAAGGTGGAAACAAGTCGTTTGAAGGTTATTAGCAAGGAAACTTCAACCAAAAATTCATATGAGGAGCTAGACAGCTGTCATATTGACTCAATAATTGTTATCTGAACTGGATCCGTGAGGGACCATGATTAATTTGATCAAAATACTAAAAGTAAAAGCAAATTTTGAAGAAGTAAACTGAAGAGAAAAATGGAATCACTAGAGATGATTATTATAGTAGAGAAAATATTCTGCTATTGAACGATGGTATTTGTAGCGTGTGTGTTGAGGCACATGCTATGTACATGACAAAATAGTTGTTTTTTGAGAGCTGATGTATTTTATTCTATATTATATAATGTTTGACATAAAATGATATATGAAAAAATTGCAAATAATTATATTTCACTTCACAAATTAAAATGCCATAGTTTTTACTTTAAAATTTTAATCTGAATATCTATACAGCTGAGCAGGCAGTAATCGACGAAAAATTGATTATAATTGATATAAAGACAACTTGATCTTCATTATATCTATTATAGTTCAATTAAATACAAATTTTAAATTCTAGATTTTCCACAAATTATTGAGATAGTTGACATACGCTTCTCTCGGGGCTAAGTTATTTTAATATGGCTCTAGATCGCTCGTCCCCAAGAACTTAGACTTACAGAAGTTGTTGAAGTTGTATGAATATTTCCAACAAAATGAGCCTGATAAATATAATTGATTCTTCTAATTTTTAGGATTGTTCAAGTATGCGGCCTTGGTAGCAGGGACTGCAATCTGTTTCAAAATATTATCTTTTTCCTGAAACTAATATTTATAGTTTTGTTGTTAACATTTTGAAGTTGAAATTGAAAACAAAAAGTCGAAACTGAGATAAATAATTAAATCACAGAATACCTTAGGTCCAACAATCATAACTTCTACTTTCTAGTAAATTTGAATTCATCTATCATTTACAAGTTCAACAAATTAGTAAAATTTTGTAAAAATTATTTTAATATCAAAAACACCAAGCACATCAATACTGGGGGTAGTTACTACTGTTAACACATCAAAGTATTTAGTTCAGTAGAATCACCACACGTTCTCGATTAGTAAAGTTATGACAATTTTACATTATAATTTAAAAACAAAGGAGTGCAGACCCTAGCCAGTTTGAGTATATTGTTATTAGATTGTAATAAATCGAACCCCATAGCTGAGTCATTAGGTTATGATTTGTTCATGAGTACATAAATTTTTGTTGTGCAGTGATTAATTGTGGATTCAATTTTAATTATAACTAAGTATTAAAAGAAGGTTATCTTATAGGTTCATTGATCAATTATATTTTACTTTTGAATCAAAAACTAAGTCTTCCTTTAATGAGTCAATCAAAAATATTGTATTGTGACAAAGATGAAGTTAGTGGTAGAGATATCGCTCTCAAATAATATAATAGTTAAGATACTCTAGAAGTATTAAAATGGTTATGTTTTAACCCCACCACTATAATTTCAAGGAAGTTGTAGTTGGAAGCTAAATTATGAGTTGTTAAACAGCAAAGCGTTTATTTCTGAACGGTGCTGGTAGTTAATCAATTACACTTAACTCAACAATTTAATAGAAAAATAATTTAAATAATTTTTATTTATATTGTTGAAAATTCAATTTTAGTATAAAGAAGAGAAATATCATAAATTTGTTAAAATATTATGATAGTCTAAAATATCTATTTAGGTGATTTAGAGTACCCCTAACATAGAACCAAGACTTGAACGCAACTTAAAGCTAGTGTTCGCAATATATAATTAATATGAAAAACTACATAATTTGAAGTATCGATTATTGAACTAGTAGTGCACACTTAAACTTTTTCGCTAATATTTTATAAGTATAATGATACAATATAGTAAATGTACCAATATTTTTAATTTCCTGAATGTTCATTGCAAGAACGAAACCAAAATTACCCAAATTTGATGTTTTTTAAATATTAGTTAAATGAATTTTTTATAATTTATTTTACAGTACATTTATATATCCCACTCACTTAACTTTCATTTATACTTGCATGGTCTACGTTTCAAGCGCATGTCTTCGCGGGCAACATACTCAATGTTGGAGAACCGGCCTCATACCCAGTCGTCGATGGAAATATCCATCTAATTCTGTCGCTTCTTGGCCTTCTTCTTTTCGCTTTGACTTTACTTATTTTCCTACTGGGCAGGTAGGGATGCCTGTTTCAGAACATCTTCAATGTTCTAGACTTATTACAGTACATTTTACAGTACATTTATAATGAGCTAAAAGAAAAATAATATAATTTCACTTTACACTTCAAATAATTTTCTTTTGTTATGTTGCTATGTGCTAAGATAGCTCTCAGTTACGCGTGTGGAAATGGGATTTCGGATGCTGAGTGAGAATTATATAAATTATTTTTGTATATATCATCCACACTGCTATATTCAATTGTATGTCTCGTGTACATAGAGAAAGGTTTCAATCATGAAGTCATTACGCCCTCACTCAGCGTCCGAAGTCCCACTTCTACACGTATAACGGAGGGTTATAGTAGCTCATATCACACGCTGTTAAAGAATTTCTCTCGTTTGGTGGCATAAATTACCTCCAGTAATACAGTAGATCATTGTGAACAGTTTACAATCATGAAAATTTAGCTTATACTATCTCTGTCTACTCGATAAGACTAACTAAAAACAATCATGGTTGCTCACAGATCTGGTTCGGAAGATAGTTTTCTGATTGTTAGACATCTATTTGGTTTAGATTAACCAACCAAAGTCGCCTTACTTATTACCACCAATCTGCTTGTTTCCATATTTGTTTTGTTTGCGGTAGTTGATCAAATCCACTGAATTATAGCATACAAAAATATACTGTTGAGTATCGGTTTCTCATCATCATATTTTATTTATTAAAGGAGTTAGACAGTTTATTGTACTGTAATTCCGATAATACTAGTTGCCCAGTTCTTTCAAAAGATTATATTTAAAAGGTAAGTTCAAAATAGTATCATTATTAATGCATTATATATTGATTTATTTCACAATCTTTCTTCTAGAATTAGCTCCACTATTTCTAGGGCAACTTTCCGTAACCTCTTTGTGTTTCCGTTGAGTTATTCTGAATAGCTCAGAAAATCCTTTAGTTACTCTCTATGTGATTCGTCAATAAGAACAAGTTTCTTTTGCAAAACATAATGCATATTTTCGTTTATTTGCGATTATATATTCTTGAGTGATTAAAACACTAGTGCAAACAATATCAAACAATCTACTATATTTTACACACAATTGTTAAATATACATAATTTTATATTATTAAATACACAGTGTATTATACACTATACCATTTATAGATGTCAATAAAAAGTTTTAGGTAATGTTGCATATGACAGAATATCGTATCCATCCACTCAGCTAATTTAGTATTACAATCATACTACACACTATGTGATTGAAACTGCATCATTTAACCTCAGTTATTATATTAAAGTGAACTATAACAGGATTATATATAAAATATTTTGGTATGAGCGCAACGATGACTCATTCATGTACGTCAAAATACCATAGACTAGACCAACTTCAGCAAAACTAAGGTGGAAACAAGTCGTTTGAAGGTTATTAGCAAGGAAACTTCAACCAAAAATTCATATGAGGAGCTAGACAGCTGTCATATTGACTCAATAATTGTTATCTGAACTGGATCCGTGAGGGACCATGATTAATTTGATCAAAATACTAAAAGTAAAAGCAAATTTTGAAGAAGTAAACTGAAGAGAAAAATGGAATCACTAGAGATGATTATTATAGTAGAGAAAATATTCTGCTATTGAACGATGGTATTTGTAGCGTGTGTGTTGAGGCACATGCTATGTGCTAAGATAGCTCTCAGTTACGCGTGTGGAAATGGGATTTCGGATGCTGAGTGAGAATTATATAAATTATTTTTGTATATATCATCCACACTGCTATATTCAATTGTATGTCTCGTGTACATAGAGAAAGGTTTCAATCATGAAGTCATTACGCCCTCACTCAGCGTCCGAAGTCCCGCTTCTACACGTATAACGGAGGGTTATAGTAGCTCATATCACACGCTGTTAAAGAATTTCTCTCGTTTGGTGGCATAAATTACCTCCAGTAATACAGTAGATCATTGTGAACAGTTTACAATCATGAAAATTTAGCTTATACTATCTCTGTCTACTCGATAAGACTAACTAAAGACAATCATGGTTGCTCACAGATCTGGTTCGGAAGATAGTTTTCTGATTGTTAGACATCTATTTGGTTTAGATTAACCAACCAAAGTCGCCTTACTTATTACCACCAATCTGCTTGTTTCCATATTTGTTTTGTTTGCGGTAGTTGATCAAATCCACTGAATTATAGCATACAAAAATATACTGTTGAGTATCGGTTTCTCATCATCATATTGTATTTATTAAAGGAGTTAGACAGTTTATTGTACTGTAATTCCGATAATACTAGTTGCCCAGTTCTTTCAAAAGATTATATTTAAAAGGTAAGTTCAAAATAGTATCATTATTAATGCATTATATATTGATTTATTTCACAATCTTTCTTCTAGAATTAGCTCCACTATTTCTAGGGCAACTTTCCGTAACCTCTTTGTGTTTCCGTTGAGTTATTCTGAATAGCTCAGAAAATCCTTTAGTTACTCTCTATGTGATTCGTCAATAAGAACAAGTTTCTTTTGCAAAACATAAAGATAAATGTTCAATATTGTAACATACTGTTCAACTTTTTTATCTACAATCTATTAGAAGAACAAATCTTGCAACTTGAGCAAGGAATATGATTTTACTTAAACTATAATATCTAGTAGCTTCTGGCTTTACTTCTATTCATAGAATGACATAAGTAAGGAATAGTCAACTAGCGTCAACGCGACAACATTTTTGAGCTGCACCAGTATTTCGGTGATTTTATCTGGATACTGACTTATATTTTGAATCAACCACGTATTTAGCGCGCTTGCCGTCGCGTTGTTACTCAGATGCTGTATTTAAGCCTAGATGCATTCCAAGCTCTCAAGAGTTGGTTTGTTCTGTATTACGCCTAGCACAGCTTTCTCGGCCATCAACACTGGGTTTTGTTCAACGAGTTGCTGCTCGATGTAATTGACGTCTTCCACTTTCGCTACTTCGATGAACGCGGACACCTGCATATTTTCGTTTATTTGCGATTATATATTCTTGAGTGATTAAAACACTAGTGCAAACAATATCAAACAATCTACTATATTTTACACACAATTGTTAAATATACATAATTTTATATTATTAAATACACAGTGTATTATACACTATACCATTTATAGATGTCAATAAAAAGTTTTAGGTAATGTTGCATATGACAGAATATCGTATCCATCCACTCAGCTAATTTAGTATTACAATCATACTACACACTATGTGATTGAAACTGCATCATTTAACCTCAGTTATTATATTAAAGTGAACTATAACAGGATTATATATAAAATATTTTGGTATGAGCGCAACGATGACTCATTCATGTACGTCAAAATACCATAGACTAGACCAACTTCAGCAAAACTAAGGTGGAAACAAGTCGTTTGAAGGTTATTAGCAATGAAACTTCAACCAAAAATTCATATGAGGAGCTAGACAGCTGTCATATTGACTCAATAATTGTTATCTGAACTGGATCCGTGAGGGACCATGATTAATTTGATCAAAATACTAAAAGTAAAAGCAATTTTGAAGAAGTAAACTGAAGAGAAAAATTGAATCACTAGAGATGATTATTATAGTAGAGAAAATATTCTGCTATTGAACGATGGTATTTGTAGCGTGTGTGTTGAGGCACATGCTATGTGCTAAGATAGCTCTCAGTTACGCGTGTGGAAATGGGATTTCGGATGCTGAGTGAGAATTATATAAATTATTTTTGTATATATCATCCACACTGCTATATTCAATTGTATGTCTCGTGTACATAGAGAAAGGTTTCAATCATGAAGTCATTACGCCCTCACTCAGCGTCCGAAGTCCCACTTCTACACGTATAACGGAGGGTTATAGTAGCTCATATCACACGCTGTTAAAGAATTTCTCTCGTTTGGTGGCATAAATTACCTCCAGTAATACAGTAGATCATTGTGAACAGTTTACAATCATGAAAATTTAGCTTATACTATCTCTGTCTACTCGATAAGACTAACTAAAAACAATCATGGTTGCTCACAGATCTGGTTCGGAAGATAGTTTTCTGATTGTTAGACATCTATTTGGTTTAGATTAACCAACCAAAGTCGCCTTACTTATTACCACCAATCTGCTTGTTTCCATATTTGTTTTGTTTGCGGTAGTTGATCAAATCCACTGAATTATAGCATACAAAAATATACTGTTGAGTATCGGTTTCTCATCATCATATTGTATTTATTAAAGGAGTTAGACAGTTTATTGTACTGTAATTCCGATAATACTAGTTGCCCAGTTCTTTCAAAAGATTATATTTAAAAGGTAAGTTCAAAATAGTATCATTATTAATGCATTATATATTGATTTATTTCACAATCTTTCTTCTAGAATTAGCTCCACTATTTCTAGGGCAACTTTCCGTAACCTCTTTGTGTTTCCGTTGAGTTATTCTGAATAGCTCAGAAAATCCTTTAGTTACTCTCTATGTGATTCGTCAATAAGAACAAGTTTCTTTTGCAAAACATAAAGATAAATGTTCAATATTGTAACATACTGTTCAACTTTTTTATCTACAATCTATTAGAAGAACAAATCTTGCAACTTGAGCAAGGAATATGATTTTACTTAAACTATAATATCTAGTAGCTTCTGGCTTTACTTCTATTCATAGAATGACATAAGTAAGGAATAGTCAACTAGCGTCAACGCGACAACATTTTTGAGCTGCACCAGTATTTCGGTGATTTTATCTGGATACTGACTTATATTTTGAATCAACCACGTATTTAGCGCGCTTGCCGTCGCGTTGTTACTCAGATGCTGTATTTAAGCCTAGATGCATTCCAAGCTCTCAAGAGTTGGTTTGTTCTGTATTACGCCTAGCACAGCTTTCTCGGCCATCAACACTGGGTTTTGTTCAACGAGTTGCTGCTCGATGTAATTGACGTCTTCCACTTTCGCTACTTCGATGAACGCGGAAACTTGCATATTCTCGTTTATTTGGGATTATATGTTTTTAAGTGATTCTTTTAATTGTGAATCGTAAAGTTGTAAAGATTCGTCAACTTCTATTTCATTGAAGAACATTTAAAACTGTTATGCGGCCAACTATGCGTTATGGTCGTCCCCTCCCTTCATGAGCACGAACCTCTTCACGCCCTCGCAGCTCATGACTTTTAGCTCTCTAATGATAAAAGCTTTCAGCTGTAAATGCTCGCCTTGGTTTTTAACCAGGAATTTAACGGCTTGATAAATAAAGTCCTCCGTTTTCAGCTCCTCGTCGAATTCGAGGCACTTTCCCAGAACTGGATTTAATAGTTGCAGTTCCTCTTGAGTGTACTGAACTGATAAAACGCTCATCCAGAATTTAACGGTGAGTCCTTTGTAGAGGGAGGTTGCGATTTGGAGTGAGAGTTTTTAGTTCAGTTTCGAGTGCATTTTAACTAAGAAGAAAACGGTGCACTGCTGTAGGTAGGGGTTTGTGATCAAGATGGAGATCTTGAACGTTTTCAGCAGCTGCTCGATCAATTTCGCGTACGGGGTCGAGAGCTGGCCGATTTCCTGCGTTTGAAGCACGATTAAGCTGTACAACATGTCCAGTTACTATTCAAAGCGGTCAATTTATTTTATTACCAGCTTCACTAGCTCGAATGTCTAGTGCAGATCGTAATTCTTGATATTTGGCGCAACCAGCTACAATTACTACGTTATGTACTGAATATCGTAAATATTCGTGAATTGCATCTGCTACTGGCGCACACCGGACTGATTCAGCGGCTTTTGTCCAATACTTTTTTCAAATTACTTCGGTGTACCCGCTCTCGACATATTCACTGGTGTTCCCGGCCTGCTTCCAATTCTAACGGGTGTAACTGGTCTACTGCTAACTCTCACTGGCGTACCTGGTCTTCTTCCTTCAGCTGTAAATGCAAAGCTCTTCTCTGCTTGAATGCAGAACTGTCTGAACCCGGTTGCGTTTCCGAAGCGCTGAACGGAGGCGAATTTGAAGAGCTTGGTCACGAATTGGTTCGCAGGTTGTTAATTCAGGCCGAGGAAATCGAGTTCTGTCTCCAAGAACTTAAGGATGGTTAACTGTTAAGTTTGGGATCCCTTCTCAAAAGCAGTTAGGAGGGAAAGGGCAAGGTCGGAAGTTTGGGTTACTAATTAGGGGGAAAAGAGGGAGTGGATGTTGAAGCGGCTCAGGGCCGAGTGGGCTGATAAGTTCAAGTTTTTGTTCTGCAGGAGGAAGAGGAGGCCGGGAACAACGTACTTCTCAGCGAGCTTGGACGGGCGGGAGGAAGCGAGCTGAATGAACAACTACAAAAGCTCGGGGCACTTCTCAGAAATTAAATGGTCGTTTATGAACTTCAACGTCTCGAACTTGAAATCAGACTACTCCTGCAATTGAAGCAAAAACTCCTCCTTCTCCTTCTACGTGATCAAATACGAATATTAAATCGCAGTTGGCTTCTACGGAGTCTTCGGACGCGCTGTAGTATCAAGTCTGCTCACATTCAACTCAGACTACACCATATTCGGAGTCATCGATATTGCCAAGCTGTTAGACTAAACTTTGCTCTGAGCCAATTTCTGAGACTTGTTAAGCGGTTCGAATTTAATCTACTTCGGCTAAATTAAGATTTAAAAGTTGAATATAGTCTCAAGCATCAAAATGAGCTTATTCACGATATTCCCATATTATGATTAATCTTGTCCAGCCACTTTTAGTTGGGAAAGAGCTTTATTCAAGTATAGAAATAGTTTAGAATCTTTGTCAAGATTCAAAGCTTTTTCCAATAAATCTTGAATCAAATAGTAGCTAGCCTTTCTCAAGCTTGCAAATAAGCTGAATTTTTCATTCTTAAGCTCTTTTTCTTCACAATATATAAGTAAATCTTTGAAGTCTTCAATTCTAGCATCAATTTCATCAATCATTGATCTTGTCTCATTTTTAACATCTAATTTACTGGTAAGTTTTGGATTTGCACACGTTTCAATGATAATTAATAATCTTGATATTATATACTCTCTAAATTCTGAGCTAGAATCATCAAAAGTATTGAAAAACCAATTAATATCTTTAGTTAATAATAGCGTATCAAATATTTTAAATGCCTCAAGTTTTAAGGCAGGCTTTTCTCTTAAAATAGTTTATACCAGCTCAACAATCTGCTCTTAATCAGTTAAGTTAGTATACAATATACTAGCCATCACAAAATTGCTCATTTCAATAAATACTTGATCGTAATTAGAATTTACGTTTTGTGTAGCAAGCTTTATCATTTAGTCAATGTAAAATTACAACGCAGAACGTGGGTCTGCCTCGAAGTCATCATTTTCGAATGTACAATCTAAAAATGGATTTACTGCATGATACAGAACAGTTAAGGCATTTTTGATTGTAGTGTGTTAGTTCTCTGTCGTTAGCAAAGCTCTTATCGATTTAGGGAACAATGTACTGTCTAATTAGGGTTTAACATGTTGTTAATATTTTATTTTATCTTTTTGAACGTGTTATTATTTTTTGAGAATATTTAGATGATGTACAACTGTATTAGGAAGAAAAGCATGCATTTTTTATGTGTTTAAATCAGTTGACGGTTCAAAAATGAAATTATTCATCATAAGAACACGAGCTACAATATTAGGAGCGCAAACAAGAGTAAGCTCCTAAAATTTTGATTAACAATACACTTGTAGTTTACTAGAATCGGATATTAAATACGAATATATGTTTTGTAAATACATTACTGATGGATCTACGATTTGTCTAAAATTTTTTGTAGCTTTCAGTAATGAAAGTTATAACTCACTATCTAAGAGCGAAGTTGTTTACATTTCAAACCGTGGTTGTTTATTATTGATTATTATTGTTGTGACGCACAAATTTTTGAGAATGTGGAGAGAAAATAAAGCAAATTTATCTCTTTCAATACAGTATAACGATAATTATGTTAAAATTAACTCCTTTACTTAGTTAGAAATACTAAATAATCGAGTTAATATTTATTAATAACGTTACGATATATCCTATGTTACTTCTGGCAACTTACTGATTATAAGAAGAGCTAAAAATAAAAGGCTGTTATCACAAGCTCCTTATTATGCAGTTATATATTCTTATGTGATTTCCAATATTTTGTCTAATTGTAATTACGCTGAATTGATACTATCAACGATTACTTATAGGGGAACAAATTTTTATTGATGAATTGTATCTAAAATTTCTTCCATAGTTTGTGTGAAAGATGGTTTAGCTAAGCTCATTCCAAGTTATACTAAATGGGGAGAGTTTTGAAGCATGTTTGTGAAGTGGAATACTCAGTTTATGATTCTAAATATATTTATACTTTTTTGCTTTGGCTTTCCACACGAAAATGAAGCTTGTGATTACAATTGCTTTAATGGCTGTAGTATGTATATTATATGTACACAAATAACAAAAAATTATGTATTATTCTCAAAATACTAAAATAGTCACTGCTATTAAAAAATTACGATACACTAATAAGTAAGCTAATAAGAAAGTGGACAAAATTCAATATTCCAGAGTAAAATTAACTCACTAAGAAGACGAGTTTGATTATTTTTACTACGATTACATTTCAGGCAGCGATTCTTCCAAACCTACGGTTGTGATCCTTCCTTTTCTCGGAGGACACAGTCAGTCGAACTTGATCCGAAGTGTCGTGAAGCGCTTCAACGACCAAGGTCACAACGTGGCGGTGTTGCTTCAGCGTGGTTCAATGGGTACTTCAAATCACCCGAACCAGCAAAAATTCAGGTCGGTTTCTGATTATGAGGACTTATAACTTCTTCTATCAACAGTGAACCGCGAGGTAATTTTGATTGGGTATTCAGTAGGTGCGTATCAGATGATCCGTTTCCTCGGTAAGTCCTCAAATATTAAAGTCCATTCTGCGTTTGCTTGTTATTTCCTCTGGGATCAGTCACATCCGTTTAAGGTGGGTCACAAGGCTGACATTTTTGGCAGCAGCATTGTCCAGCACGTATCATCTAATTTCATTTACCTGTAAAATCACGGAATTTCACCCGAATAACTTCAGAAGGTGATTGACGAAAAATCAATGGTCGTTTACGACTCAATCCTCTCAAGTAAACTAAATATGAGCAAAACATAAATGTACCAAGAAAGAAATGATGAGATAAAACAGTGCTTACAGAACATTAAATGTGAATGCCTGTTCGTCTGGGGCAAAAAGGACGTTCTCACACCCGGAGTTCCAGTTGATTACATAAAAGGGAACGAAAAACTGAGCTACGCCGCCGTAAATTGCGGTCATTTGGACGGAATCGCGAACTAACTGATTTACAAGGTCGCACTCAAGTGAGAACTGCTTGTTAAATATAAAATTTCACTCAACTCCACATTTTTCCATAAAATAATCTTTCAATAACAATCGCTTCGGTGGCGTTTACCGAAACTCAGTCTACAAGCTGGAAACAGGCGTAGAATGCACAGTTCTTCTGCATATAGTATCAAACTCGTCAACCATAAATTACATTTATTGGAGTGGTGTTCATGTCAAATTTATTCACCCAAATATAAAAATATAACAAGATTATCATACAGTTTCATTTGTTTTTCTTTTATGTATTCTAGAATTTTTGGAAAAGTAAAAATAACATCAGATATCAAATCAGATGTTAGGATTTGCTTACTATTAGTTTATATAGTAATTATTTAACAGATATAGCATATTTAAGCATAAAATGAAAATGATTTAAATATTCAACTTAAAGTTTAAAACAGAAATAAAAATAGAATTATTGAAAGAAGATTACCATAATATTATTCAATATTCACTTCAAAATGAATGTTTAAATGTGTTTTAAATGATTCGATGAACTATGTTATTACTAATAATACAACAATATTGATTTTTTGGTTTTGTAATTGGTTCTCATATTATTTGCAATGATATTTCGGAAGTCATTTCGAATAATTCTCAAGCTGTTTTGAAGCATATTTTTTGAATCTACTCAACCAAATACAAAATACAAAAAGATATCCAAAATTAATACCATTAGTTCGAAATAGCAAACGGAGATTATGTTAGGAGGTTTGACGTAATTTACGGTGTCTTTCTTTTTTGAATCATATTTTCTATTATTACGCCAATTTTTTAATCACAAATTGTTTGATAGCATTGTAATTTCGTCCAACTGTTGTAATATTAGTCATAAGTTTCTATTCGTAAAATATTTCTACCTTTTCATATTTCATTTGCAACTCATCTATTTCCTTATTTGTCTCTGCAACTTGCGTTCTCAATTACTAAATTAGATCAACTTTGAAGAAATCTTAGGTGTCATTTAATTTACTATTAGGCCCAATTCTACTAGACTAAAAGGCATAACTTCCGTTTTAATAAGAGAATTATGGAATTTACGCAAGTTTTTATGGAAGTCTTTTGGGTGCAATAAGTGTTGTTAGTTTTTTCATTTGGAGTGAAATAATTTGAAAAATATGTGCAGCTATCATATATTTCAACAACATATTAAACAAATTATTATAATTTAAACATATTGATTTACCATTTCACTTACTTAGCTAGCTAACTATTGTGCGAATCGAAAAGATAATAGTGATATTTAGATAATATTTGTATGGACACACTTATTTAAATATTCATCCTTAATTATTATATAATTTAATATATTTTAAGAATGATGGACAATGACATATCATTCTACACCTACACTAATAAAGTTATCAACTATACTAGCGATGCAGTAGAATAGTTCATCATCAAGTTCATCAAGATACTGAAATCTGATATCTCTTTTAACTATTAGATTCTACACTCTTTTAAGATTCATTTATTTAATTTTATGGTATTTTGCTCGCAATGCGATAATTTTTTGAACATAAATAATAGTATCACACTTACGATCTGATGTGATTTCGCAAATGACTGGTAGTAATGACATATCAAGGTTATTCAGTTATTCAAACCTTTTCAGAGTTATTTTATGTAAATAATTACACTAGCTTTTAAGCTTTATGCTGCAAGCATCTATATGTAACTCCAACAGATTTAACGGAAGGTAATTTACAAGACATTATTGAACTTTCAACACTTAACAGTTAATCTTTTAAAACTAACTTGTATTTGATATTAGTTAATATTATTTACAATTGAGTACGTTTAATTATTAACATGTTAATTTTTCTGTTCCATAGTTTAGTAATGTGCATTGATTAAGAGTGAGTTCAGTGAATCTACCTGTTAGCTCACTCATGTCAACTTTCATGTATTATAGAGTAAGTTAGATTGTTTTCCACTTTAATTGTCTGAGTAATTCATAATTAAGTAATTCTTAGTTGAAAATTGTAATTAATAAGTCATTAAAATTATTTTTATGTAACTATTTAAGCATATTTTGATCATTACTAATCAAAATAAATTGCTTCGCAACAAAATTATTTAATTCATTATGTAATATTTTATTCTCTAACAGACAATCTTAAATTTCAATTATATTCCATTTCCCCTCTATAAAATTCAAATCAAAACTAGTGGATTAAATTAGTAGTTTGTTCAGGTTTTGAATTTGTTTTGCATCATTAAAATCAATAATAGCATTTTTGTTCACATTAACGTTTATATTCTGAATAAGACCACTCTTTAATTGCGATAAATTCAAGTTCGAGTTTAAATTTAGTGAAACTGCTTTGAAGGAATTTGTCAACTCATTTTTTAACTCACAGTTGTTAAATGTTATATCTTTAAAATCTCCTATCGCATTGCCAAGATCAATAATGCAGTAATCGATAAATATAGCTTAAATATCTGTTTAGCATTATTAGAGAACGAATTCAAGATATTTACACCTAACTTCGTTATTAACCTTACTTGATATATTTACAGAGGTGAAAGACATATTTTTAAACTTAAGAAAATTATTACCACAATAATTGTTGAAATTAGGTGAGATATAAAGCCGCTTATTTATTTCTTGATATCTGAACATGTTGTGGAGTGGAACGAAATCTATAAAATGGTATTTTAATTATCACATATCGTTATATATTGTATTTAATGATGTAATATAGTTATAACGAATCATTCGCTATTAATATAATTACAAAGTTACAAAGATAACGGAAGAAGGGCACCGCCAGGCCTTGAGGGTGTGGGAGCACGGCAAGAAGGCGAAGCCCACGGCAACGCTGGATCGGACGGGCTCAGAGTAACCGTCAATTGAAGACTTAGAACATGAGTGAGTGAGAAAAATAACTACGTTACATTAATAATTTCTTAAAATATAGCGATTCACTTCTACCTTCCATAAAACTGTCTAATTGAGTTGTAATTTGAGTTTATTGTGCCCATGTTCTTCAGGAGCGTTTATTCAAAAAACAAATCAATGTGCTTGAACCTCTTCGTAAGATTAATGAGTTCCTTTTTGTTCTCTTATAATTAGTCGATCAGTTTTCGCGCCTTGAAATCAACGAAAACGAAGTCGTTTGTGTCGTTGTTTCTGCTCGAAGAGAACGCGCGACTTGACTCTTAGTATGACATGTGCGAGTAATTCTGAGGTATTTATTTTAGTTTCTAAGGAACTATTGGAATCTGGGACAACTTTGGAGGCAACCGATTTGATGTTGGAATTGGAATTCCGCACTTCATTTGAAGTGAATATATTTAATAAAATGCATGTTATATAGTGAATAAGACTATCATAAAATATAAATACAAATTACAATAGTGTAAATATTATACACTAATACACAAGAATTATATTGGAAATACAGTAAACGCAATGTGAGCATATTTATTTTGTAATTATTTAAAATCTGAAACAGATATTCGATAGTTTTTTATAAAATAACAATTGTTAAGTTGATTATTAATAGTTAAGAGGACATATCTTTATTTGAGGTAATTTAACATTTACTCGAAATATTTAACAAATTTTTATTTAATCATCGGAAAAATTGGATCCCATGTAACTCATTTATATGATAGTATAGACGTAATTTACTGTCTGTGATGTCTTCTTTATATAATTGTATATCTTTATTTTATTAAAATGCAACGTCTTTTCCTTTCCTTTATAAACTAAAAATAATAAGATAACTTCACATTCCTCTCTAACTAATTAGATGTTTTCCTCTGATCATCATATTTCCTTTCCTTTCTAAACAATCATCAATAAGAAATCAATTCAGCTCTATCCAATTAGTATGGCGTTATCGTAGTCAATCCTCAGAATCTCATCCTAGTTAGCTCTTCTGAACTTTGCTTTTGGTTGAGTAGAGGAGTTGCGTGTTATTTTTATTCTCAGTTAGCTAATATAATGAAGTTTGTTGGAGATTATAGAGAATTTATAATTGATCCCAAATATAAATTAACTAATGTGTGTGATTAATGATTGATAAATTGAAATAATATGCATTATATTGAATTAATAATTATTATAAAATTAAACAATTTTATTAGATATGCTAGATACGGTCATCAATCATGTATTTAACCAACTACTAGTAACTTTAATAGTAATGAAGATCAACTATTTGATTGTATCAATCTTTCCACACGAAAATGTTGGTATAAATGTTTGTTCTAATTATGGTTATAATTGCAGTAACATACTATCAAAAGAGGCAAATTAAGTATTATACTAACAAAAACGAAATACAAAAAGCAATCTAATAATTGAGGAATAATTCTTCATTGTAAACTAAAGTTGACAAGATTTAGTATTAACGTTTTAAAATTAACTACGACTATAATGTTGATGATTATTTTTACTACGATTACATTTCAGGCAGCGATTCTTCCAAGCCCACGGTCGTGATCCTTCCTTTTCTAGGAGGACACAGTCAGTCGAACTTGATCCGAAGTGTCGTGAAGCGCTTCAACGACCAAGGTCACAACGTGGCAGTTTTACTTCAGCGTGGTTCAATGGGTACGTCCAATCACCCGAACCAGCAGAAATTCAGGCAAGTATCAGATTATGAGGATATTGAAATATTACTAAAGGTTATGAATTGTAAAGTAATTCTAATAGGATATTCTATGGGAGCTTATTAATTGATAAGATATCTGGGATTATAATCAAAGCTAGCATAATAATATGTCGAATAGGCATTCGTTAGCTATTTCTTATGCGATTAAGTAATACCATTAAAAATTGATAAATAGAAATTTAATCGTTTTGGTTGCAGTATCGTAAATCATGTTTAATAAAATTCATAATATTTAATTAATCAAGGTTTTGAAGAATAATAGGTTTAATAAATAATAGAATAGAAATCGTTATACTTATATGATGATTTGGTTATTAAAAAACTATAAAATCACTATTCCAAAGAAGATTTGTATCAAAGTCGAAATGAAGAAATAAATAAATGCTTACAAAATATAAACGTGCCTTGTATGTTTGTATGGGGAAAATATGACGCATTAACTCCAACTTTACCAGTAGCATCAATAAAGGCTAATAAAAATTTAAGTTATGCATAAGTTAATGGAGACCATCTCGATCCAGTTGCCAATTAACTCATTTGCAATATAGCTCTAAATATGTGACAAAATTATTGCACTTTACAACCTTATTAGTATATTTTTCGTATATTGTAATTTTATATTATCCTGTGACGTAGGGCATACGTATACTAAGATTAATTAGGCCATGCTATAAGCTTATATTATGTTTTGGTATGTCAAACAGTTCTATTTGTTTGAATGGGACATTATAGTATTATAATTAATTTATTTTACACAAAATATGCAACACCACTTCGCAATGAGTATTACTCAAATTGTAACATAAGTAAGTCAGCCGTAAACTATATTAGCCAAACCAAGAAGGTCATTGTTTTCATGTTGTAACAAACGCAATAACTTTGTTTAAATGGCTGAAGAGAAGCCATATTTAACAGAAAAGTAAAAATTAGTTGATTATACAGAACCAAATACAACAACAGTAGTTGAGTAGAAGATACCAGTTTAAATTATTTAGTAACCAAAGAAGCTTCTGGTTCTAGATTTAGACGAAACTTTAGTTCATACTTCATTTTAGCCAGTTCAAAATGCAGATTTCAGTGTTGATATATTGATAGAAGATGCATAAACAGTTCAAAAGTTTACTGGATATGTGTATAAAAGACCTTATGTAGACGAATTTCTTGCTAAAATGAAGCAATAGTTCGAAGTTATAGTTTTTACAGCTTCAATTCAACAATACTGCGATTTAGTAATGGACATATTAGATCCAGATAAAGTTATCAAGAAGCTCTATAGAACTGATTGCACCTTTTAAAATGGTGCCTATGTGAAAGATTTAAGAAGGTTTGAAACAGATTTGAGCCAGGTAATTCTTATGGATAATTCTGCTTTATCGTGCATGATGCAACCCCAGAATTCAATTATTTGTCCAGCTTTTTACGATGATAAGAGCGATACCTATTTGTAGGACATAGAAAATTTAATGGAAGTTTTAAGCCAGTGTACTGATATCAGAAAAGTTCTTCTAGGGGTTAGGGATACAAAATGAATATAAATTTCACACTAATTCTAATATTAATTATTTTAATTTTACTTTTTCTCATTCAAACAGTCTCTTTTTGGCAACTTCGTCGATTCTTCTGCCGACGAATCTGTTGTCTGGTTCTAGGGCCAGTCCTCCGTGTTGTGCGATGATTTCTGCGATTTGGGTTCGTACTTTTTTGAGGCATAGGTAGTATTCGATCCACATGTTAATTTGGCAAACTGCAGCTTCTTGTCTGTAGTGTCTGTACAGTCTAACGCCTGGCATGCGAATTTTGACGATCATTTTCCCGTTTGTGCCGATTCTGAGTGCTTCTGGTTCAACGATCAGGTTCACTGCTGATAGTGGGGACAGTGCTGAGGACACCCTCCTTCTGTCCAGATTCGCGTTAATCGCGAGGTTGTCTCTCGTTTGCGGCTTCATTCTTAAAAGGAAGAACACCTTGTCAATAATTTGGTTCAGGCTCAGTTCGAATCTGGCCGTGTTGGAGTAGTTTATTTTTGGAATAACCGGGTAGGAACTGGGGAGCCCTAGATCAGTGCTGTTTTAAAGAATGTCCTCAATGTATTTTCCAGCCTGAACTTGGTCCAGGAGGCTGAAATCCGCCTGGAGAACGCTCAAATGCTGAAGTTATTTGGACTTCTGCAGCTGAAAAAGCAGCTGGCGGTGGAATTCGGACAGCGGGTCGCTCATTGGTGAACGTTCGGACGTTCGCAGGTTAAAATTATTTTTTTGTTTATTACTATTTATGTAATAATAATAAAGCAAACCAAAGTTAGATGTAGCCGAAACGCCGGAATCAGAACAGTGCGCCATGGCGAACCGTATCCTGACCAAGATAGACCATCATCGTCACCCGGTCGACAAAGCCCATGGTAATCTTCCAGTATCCACAAATTGAATAAACCTGATATAGAGTTCCCATACAAAAACGCAACGTATTTCCTTGATGTCACGTTCGCTGTCGAAGCAAATATATGCAACGCGTTCAAGGGCAAGATTCTCAAGTACGGAGGCACATATGGCGATAATCTGGTGATTCCAATCGTTCTTCGTTACAACGACACTGTGTACGAGAAATCCATGAATATGCTAACAACATTCCTGCCAGAGATCACGGACTCCTTCAAGTAAACACTGCTGTCTTGCAATAGCGCGCTAACGAAGAAGCCTGCATTACACCAGCTTGATCACTAATGCTTTGCATGAAGGCACCATCGCGACGAAGTAAGGTTAGAGAGACCGTCAAGCTACCGGAAGGCTATTACTGCAGATCCTGCAGAAAAGGGAGCCTTATACTAGTGTATAACTAGGGGTGGTTTTGGTGCGCAAATTGCGTACCAAAATAAATTTTGCGCACCAAAGTGCTGCGCACGTCGTCACCATGGTTCCTGCGCACCAAAAATTTAAATTGCGCACCAATATTATGAATTTTTTATAAATTTCAAATAATTTCAATATAATTCGCTATATTTCAAGATAATATAGTTTATTCTACATTAACATTATGTAAATATACTAGTAAGCGTGATATTAATACATTTTTTAAGAATCGTTATTGGAGTGAAAAAGTAAGATTATTATATTAATTAATTTATATATGCTTTATATAGCGTAAACAAAAATATATTGATAAATTACTCGTTTAAACAGCTTTTAAACTCATTTTGCAAAATTAATTATTGTCTAATATTGTTACAAATTTTGAAGTGAAATATTATTTTTATTCAACTGCATATTTATTAATTATATGAACATATAATATTTAAAAATAGTGAAATTAAGTCATTTTTCCATATCTCAAAATATCTGCGCACCAAAAACAAAATACGTGCGCAAAATGGTTCCTGCGCACCAAAATTTAAAATGTGTACCAATTGCGCACCAAAACCACCCCTAGTGTATAACTAGTGAAATGTTAATATTTAGTATGCAAGATTTATATACTTATAATGATTATACTGGGATATACAGGGTTTGATTGTCAGAGAAAATACGCCCATAACTCAAGTAATCGTGAGAATTAATCAATTTCCTTCTGTAACTACTAATAATAGATATTTAATCATGCCATGTTAAATTTTAATGTTGTAAACTTCTCACTTCAAATTGGACTTTAGAAATAAAATAAGAAAATATTCTTTTCAAATCAAGTTGTGTTTGTGCGCTGCATTAAATGAAAATATAATGTTCAAAGCAAGCATGAGGAGACTTTTGAATATTTTAAATTTAGATAAATTTGTTCACTTTCAACAAGTGTTCACTTTCAACAAGTGATAAGTATTGAACTACTTCACGTTCAAAAGATTGAATATGACATCCACAAAGAATAGTCACCATGAAGTTGTCTTCACTGTGATCAATGAACCCAGCTTTTATAGTTCATAAAGAAATTGATATTGGGATCGGCTAAGTAGAAAAACGGATCGTCGAGTTCAATCTTCTAGCATACTTGTGGAAATCAGCAATTTGTCACATTTCCAAATAATTTAACGAATATATTCCGTAAAACTAAATATGTAGGTTTAGTGGAATAAAAATTTGAAGTTTTCAAGAAATAGTTCAACAAAGTCTTGAAAAGTGTTTGATTCAGGTCTAATGAAATCAATTCTACTCAGTTCGCTAGCTGGTTGTCGGCTTTCATATTTTCTGATTCTTCGTTCGTAACTTATCATGTAAATTTATTTTCGGGGTTTTTGTTGGAATTGTTTTGGTTGGCACCATTCAGAGTTACAGGAAAGACTTCTGCGTAATTGAAGCGAATGTAACAAATAATTCTATTTGCAGAAAAGAAAATATATTGGACTACTAATTCCACTCCGAACTTGAAAAAGTTAGAAGCCATAACAAGACATCTCAATTAAAATTATATGCAGGGCCCTACTTAGTTTATTCATACATCATTTAAATTGACCTAGCTCATTTTTTACAACCTTAATAAACAAAATTTGATTTGAAGAACAACAGTAAGTAAGTTAGCCCAGTATCATCAGTGTACAATTATATACCCACCATGACTCTATTTGCACATGCTAACCTTACAGAAGAGAACACGTAAGAAAATTACTAAAATGGTTAGTAAACATATTTTCCTTATGCAATGAATAACGTTATATGAACGATGAATAAGTTGATATGAGGTAAGATTAACTATCAAATAATACAATAGAATGCAATCCATCGGGTCCAAAACGTTATTTTACTCTGACAATCAAACCCCGTACATCCCATATATGATTATTACATTAAATAGCATCAGAATCAAAAGCTGCTATCAACAAAAAGATTTCTAGAGATTAAAATAAAGGTTCTGGTGAAATAAATGATGGATAAAGACATTTTTAAACGTATATATTTATTAATAATAAAATTAAACTTAAATTAGACTAATTATGACTAATTATTAGACTTAACTTTAAATTGTATTGAGTTTACAATATATGTTATCAATAGAATATATACGATCCGTAAAAATGTAACTTAAAGATCTATTAAAAATAGTTATAGATGTGTTCTATTTTCACCAGAATGAATATAAATATTACATTACACTTTACATTACTCTTTTAATTTAGAATTGAATATATTAACAAATTTTGCGTATTACTACATACTTTTGAATTTCCACTCTCCAATATGTTCCCATTTAATTCAATTCGCGCAACTCAACTTGAAACTTGCCAGCCTTCTCAAATGTCGGTATAAACTCAGTACAGTTACATATTAATAGATAATATTTTTGACGATAACCAAAATGCCAAAAGCGAAACAAAAGTCTAAATTCTTGATTAAAATAGTACTAATTTGGTATAGTATGGGTAGTATTACATTCTAAAACGCGGAGTTAGATACGCCATACCAAGAAGAAAGAACGGACAAATCGAGTAAATCCAACTTGTATTTGAACATATTGCATCTGGCTCATGGACTCCAGATTTCGACCTTGAAAGATTCTAAAATAATATAGCATCGCAGTTTAACTAAGAGAGAAACAAGGACGACACTATTGAAGTTATACGAATGGGAGAGACAAGAATGAGGGCAGAAAACAAATATTAAATATTAGACACACTAGGTAAATTGAAAGAAGAAAACATTAAATTTACAGAACAACGTATCAAATAGGCTCTAGCGAAAATCTACATAAAAGTAGTTTCTTGTGAGAGTAATTCAAATTAAGTGAGAGTCAAAATACAAAACACTTCTGGAAGAAACAGGCTATCTTACGGGGATTACTACGTTATCCAACTAAATACTGAGTACTGCATGTTCAGCCAGTTGGAACTCGATGAAGAATACGTTCTCATATTCAACGAGAAAGTTTCCTTTGAGTGGATCCCGGATTTTCCAGTAGACCTGGATCCATCTGCGGGTGTTCAAGCCATGCGAAGAGGAGAGTATTTCCCTCAGAACCAGTATTTCTTTGACAACGTACCATGTTGTGAATAAGTTGAAGTAACCGGAAGGCTCACCACCAGAATGCTGGCCGCCCCGCTTAGCAACGCAGACTACAACAAGCCAGACTTCAAGCCGCTTACGTACGTCAAGAGACACGAACCAATTCTTATTACCTTGTTATACGGCGATTTCGGGAAAACTACCTACAATGGGATGGAGGGATGGGTCTGCATCAGATACGTCACCAAGCTCGGAAAAGAAGGCGCGTGCGCCTGTGACTACTGCAAACCACAATATCTTCAAAATCAACCATTAGAATTATATTAACCTAAACTAGCTCTTAAAAGAAGTTAAGCTATAAACGATTAAATATAACGTTAAATATTTATGCAGTACGCTTACTGTTAATGTTAGCATTGTTATGAAGTAAAATAAAGTGCAGAACCATTTTACATAGATTAATAGATAGAAATGGTGAAGCAATTTTACTAGAAAGGGGGTAGGTGCATAGACTATGACCTAATTGCGCGTTACTTGAACGCGTTGTTTTCTGAAAACTACGAACCAAAGCAGATCCAAAAGCTATTCCTAGAGAGAATTCTTCCCAAAACGAAGAAATAGATTCCTGAATAAATGATGGAGGAACTTCACAAGTTATCTGCGTTCATATAAAAAGATCAGTTGCCAGTAATTAGAGACGCGGTTGTTAAAAATATGAACGTTCTGATGAAAGACTACGACACCGCCAAAGTTAAGGAACGACTGAAGAACTGGATCACGTACAAAAGACCAGATTCACAAAGATTATCGGAAATGGAAATATAGAACACAGTTCGTATAATAACAAACAAATATTCTGAAGTTCACAATGAAGATGTTACAGCTCAAGAAGAAATATGCTCACCACTGTTGAATGTTGAACCACAAAAATTATTCTGGGAGTAAATGCTCCCATAAACGAAGAAATCGATTCCTGAACAAATGGTGGAGGAACTCCATAAGTTTTTAATGTGCACATAAAAAGATCAATCACAAATAATGAAAGACGCGGTCATAAATAATTTGAACGTGCTGATGAAAGACTACGACACTTTTATAGTGAAAGAAAAGATGAAGAACTGGATTATATACAAAGAACTAACTGGATCATAAATATCAGATTCATTAAGATTATCGGAAGAAGATATCAAGACCAGCGTTCGTACTATAGTAAGTAAATATTGTGTCTAGCCTTATACACTGAATGTTAAATCATAGAATCAAGTAAACTTAATAAATTCAAATCAATAAGTAAATGAATTTTGCAATTGTTTAACAACAATTAACTATTCTGATAATAGCTTATTTAATAATATGAGAACAACCGACTAACGTGCAAGTAGTGAATAAGATATAACTAATAACGATTTAATATCATAATTAAAGTTATTAGATCTTATCATATGAAAAACAATTAACTTGAACATCATTCAAGAATTCCTATGATTTCAATTTTGCTAGAGTGCATGGAGCTGATGCTGAGTGCTGCTTCAGCTTCCATTAGTATATCTTTAACAATGTATTGAGTGATTATTTTTTGTTCATTGGCGTCTATTTATTCAAATTTCTGTTTTATATTTTTTGTGTTTGTGTCCAGGTCGTCAAGTAGCGAGTGTTTTTTGAATGTGTAGTAGAATATCATTTGGTTTTGAATGAGTGTGTACGAGATGTATTCGTACGATATATTAATTATTTGTGCGTTATTTTCGTCCGTTAAGTTAATGTGGTAGCTCGCGTAGCTAATTATTTTTATGTCCGGATCGAATTCCTTTACAAGCATCTTATTTGATTCTGTGCATAGTAAATCCTCGAGCACCAGCTCATCAATTGGTTAAATATAAACCCTTTTAACTGTTTAGAGGAAATCGGTGAATTATCTGTTCAGAATAATTCCTTTATGAATTGGAACTTCGATTTGATTTAACGGGTCCGCTTATTTAATGGCGAACTATTGCGTAATTCGGTCCTGGAACAAAACGGAGTCGAAACTCGCGAGCTGACTGCTCTCGGAAAACAATTCCGTTCGGTGCAAACGGAACACAACTTACATTTGGAGCGGAAAAATATTATTTGAAGATAAATTAATTAAAAATTGTTTTCAAAATTTCATTTTAATTAAAATTGAGACAAAAAATAATGAATTCGGGTGCATTTTGGATCAGTAGTTACGTTACGTGAGAGGATGAAGTCTAAATAATTATGATTGTAATTAATGAATTTTATATTACAAATATCGTTTTAATCGTTTAATTATATTTCTTTAGAAACAATTTAAAGAGAAACACATTCTTCTAAGTAAATTTTTGACAAATAATTTAAGCTTTAATTATTAAACTCAGTAAATTAACAGTAAAGTTAATTATTTAATCATTATTTCGTACTCACGTAATACAAAGAACTCACGTAATATTAAGAATTGTAAGAATTGAAATAAAACTATATAACTCTTGGACTAAGGCTTGCATTATCTAATTAATGAGACGGATTCCATTATTCGGAAGAAGAGTTTTAAGAGAGTTTTAAGAAGCTTGGATATCAGAGAAATATGACCAAAAGAAAATAATCGAGCAAAGGTTTAAATTCTATACAATTTAACAGATATTTGTCCAAATATTTGTTTAATTTTCATTTATTTAAACATATTTACACTATTATAATTTGTTTGTTGTTTACTTTCATATTTATGTTCTGTATGATAACGAACTCGTTTTTAACAATTTTCACTCCAGGCAATGAAGTGTGGAATTCCAGCATCAAATCGGTTACCTCCAAAATTGTCTAAGATTCCAGTTGTCCCTTAGAAACTAAAATAAATGCCTCAGAATTACTCGCACATGTCGTATTAAAATTCTAGTCACGCATTCTCCTCCAGCAGAAACAACGACACAAACAACTTCGTTTTAGTTGATTTAAAGGCACTGAAACTGATTGAATTATTGCAGGAGAACAAAAAGGAACTTATATTATTAGAAAAACGGTTCAAACACACAGATGGGTTCTATGAAAAAATGCTCTTGAAAAATATGAACGCTATCGATTCAAATTTTAACAAAATTATACACTTCTTAAGAAGGAAATGAATCTCCACTCAAATCTAACTCTGTTGTTGGTGTGTGATCGGTAAGTGTGTGACTTTTGATAAATTAGTTTTGAATGAAAATGATATTTATGGAAAAGTGATCATATAACTGGGTGAAACAACCTATTCAACATTTTAGTGATGTATTGTATATAGTAGTAAAGTTTTCCACTCCAGGGATGCAAATAACCAAGACATAAAAAATATTCGGGTTGAAATACAACGAAAACTTCGGAGATTGTACAATTTGCAAGGAAAAACTAATAGACCCATGTATGGAATGCAAAAACTTCCAATACTCCAATTGCTAAATCGGCACAGGACAATGCGGCCATACATTTCACTTACACTGCTTGAATTCATGGTTAGAAAACAACGGATCGTGCCCAATGTGCACAATCGACTGGAAATATTAGTGATTTATCAAGCATTTTTCACATTTATGAAAAATTAATTTTAACATTTTAAATTGAGCTATATTACTATAATAATACACAGTTTATCAGTTTCTACTCCAAATGTTCATTCTAATTATTAGTAGTTTAAATCACCAACTTAATCAAGACACTCAAGATATAAAGTAAAATTAAGAGAATAAGTATTCTATTGCAATTATAAGTCAAGTTTTCAGAGGTGGAGGTTTAGAACGCGTAACATAACTATTAGCAACTAAATTGAGTAGTGACTTTAAAGTATATTTAATAACTGGTCCAGCATAAGAAGATGATTATACAGTTCCGCAGAATGTTATTAGATTAGAAGCGTACAGCGCTTTAGATTGGATGCGAGAACCTGAACCTACAAGTTAGCATAGCGATTAAATGGAAGAAAAGAATATTAAATTGTTAAGCTATGCGTAAAAATATAATATTAAACTGTTTATTTGTTAAGAACATTGGGCTCACGGGCATTATAGCACAATTAATTTCCTGAAAGATAACGGAATCAAAGTTGTGGCGATAGAGCACAATTTCTATTTGTTTCCAATTCACGACAATCGCGAGTTTTTATATATGTTATCTCAAAAGACTTATCCTCGTCTTGACGCGCTTATTTGCTTGAGCCGCGTGGACGTGCAGATTTGGCGCCGTATTGGAGTTAAAAACGCGATTTACTTCCCGAATCTTCTTACTTTCGATCCATCAACTATTCAGCAAGCACCGCTAACATCGTAGAATATTATCATGGTCGGCCGTTTCCATCCAGGTTAGAAGCAGTAGCATCTTGCGATTGAGATGATGAAGTACGTGGTGCCAAATGTGAATGCGAGTCTCTAGATAATCGGTGACTCTACCCCGGATTACTTCAAGTACTGTTAGAAAGTAACTAACTCACTGTAGCTTTACTACAACGTCCGTTTCTTCCCGTTCCAGGCGAATATCGCGGATTTTTACAGAAACGCCTCCGTTTTAGTAATGACCTCCAAAACGGAGGGGTTCCCGATGGTCCTCATCGAGGCGATGGCTTTTGGGATCCCAATTGTTGCTTTTGACTTGAAGTTCAACGAGCTTTGGACGGACAATGAAGGCCTCATCGCAGTTCCGCAGGGAGACATTGAGCAAATGGGCGCAGAAGTCGTTAAACTGATGAAGAATTTAGAGTTAAGGAAGGAAATAGGAGCAAAAGGAAGAGAAAGCCTGAACCGCTTCAAGAACGAAGTCACTGTTGATAAATGGATTCATCTTTTGAAGGGGCTTGTAAACGAGGAAAATGTAATTGAAGAAATTAAGAAGAGCGAAGATAAAGTTGAGTGGGAATACGCGAAAGAGGTACTGAATCACGAACTTAAGCTTATCGGAAGAGAAGGGTACGATTTTGGAATTGAGATGTGAATTATTGACATAATATGAATATTATTGTAAAAGTGAAATAATCTGATCTTTTGAATAATATCACTTCAACGACTATTTGATATTTGGAATAACGCTTTGTGAGAACAGATTTTAGATTTGAAGTGCGGTGTAATTTTCATCATACTACAATTTTAAATACTACGAAACATATTCGAAGTTCAAGCATTTACTATCATCTGTGTAGAATAATTTAATATACTCAGAATCCGGATCTATAGTTGGTTAAACTTGTTATCTTCTTTGCACGCAATTTTAACATAATAATGAATTTAATGAATTTAATGAATTTAACATAATGAATATTATTGTAAAAATTTAAAAATAAAGAAATTAAAAATTCAGTCAAAAGAAGTCTCAAAAGGCTAAAACTCGGTCTAAAGCGTATCATTTTCTTGTATTTTCTATTATGATAACTGTTAATCATTGATATCTAATCCCATATCTTCACTTAATATTTATTATAATTTATTACAAACATCTATTTGTAACTCTTTAGAACAAGTAAATTATTTTAATGTGTCAAAGAAATTCTATTATTATTTGTCGCTGTTGATTACTTTATATTTTAACACAATATTTTGAACCTACTTTTTAATTTCTTCATTGCTAATTTTCTATTACTTTAATTTATTACGTGAAATCCAATTTTTAATATTATCATTCGGGTTTTAGTAATCAATCATATGTTAATTCATTTCTTATTTCAATATATTATGTATGTGTTTAAGTTAAGTATAATCTTCGTTCGTACTACTTGGTGGAACAAAACATTATACTGCAATATTTTTAAGTTCATTCAACATTTCTTATGGAACGTTACGTTTTGTCTTGGGAATTATTTATTAACTGTATAATCTTTATATTTATTTAGTAGTATATCGTTATGCCTGTTTTGTATCAACATATTATTTATGTATTTAATTCATTTACTATGTTATTTATTCCCAATTTATATTTCTAGAATAGTTTTCATGTAAACGATATAATATTTCTAATTCTGGATCAAAAGAATATTACTTTAGTTTTATTAGTAATTTATCACTTAAGTTAGTGATTAATTACTGTTATTATTGATATTATTACAAAGTATTGTCGATTTTATTCATGTACTGATTATACAATAATTATTCCAATGCGATATTACGTAATAACGTTTTATCATTATAAAAATGATATATTGGTTCTCGTTTAAATTTCCCATTTGAACATAATTGACAATCGCACATTCCACCATTCCCAAATTGTGTAACATAACGAATGTTTATCCAACCTTCCATATTTTTATAAACTATTCTTCCTTCATCTTTTACAACTTCTAAAACTTATACTTCTTCGTGTAGTTCTATTACTCTCTGTGGTAAACATTCAACTTCATAAGGTTGTATAATGTCATTAAACACCCGTTACTTCGTAAATAAAACACCAACAGAAGAAGTAACATAACAAACTTATCGTTCTTTTAAGAGTTTGAATGAAGAATCATAATGATATTCATTTTATGGATAAAAGATACCGCGTCTTCGTATTTTTATTTATGTTGTTTTAAATTAGTTAATATAATATAAAATATCCTGTTTATTTTGTAGTAAAGTAGTAAGTTCTAAAAATTCTTATTCAAAATATGGGAACCATATAAAACTAACACTACTACTAAATTGAATTTAATATCTATCATTATCATCAACGCAGTTATACATACTATATGGCGTGTTGATATCTAAAAGATAGTAGTCTCCAGAATTACAACAATTTCGACCTTTTGTATCAATTATTCTAACTTTCACTTATTCAGTATGTTTTTCAGCACAGCTCTAAATATAAATAAATATTCTACTGGTTTCTTTTTTCACCCGCCAAACTGAAGTAATTTTACTATTGTTTTCATAATATAGTTTGTTTTAGTTAAATAGCCTATCTATCATATATGATTAAAAATACTTGAACATTAATGTTTTGTTACAATATTGGATATATTATTCATCTATCGTACTACTGTCATGATTGTTTTATAAATGAACAATCAAATTTTCTGTTTATGTACTTTCCGGTATTATGATAATTTTCTTACAAATTTTGCATTAATATTCTGTGTCAGTATTCGTAATGATATAGTATTATTATATAATCCATTCCATTTGACTTAATGGTTAGCACTATTGATATTGCATTATGTAGTAAGAAGTGGTGATTATAATATAGTATTATTATTACATAAATTTGACTTAATCAAGCTTTTTAGTTATTGTTTTTACCTCCGAATCTCAAACATTATAAATTTAATCTATATCTGGTATCCATTAGTCTTCAATTCAGTTATTCTACCATATTACTATGATATGAATGCTTCAAAATTGAACCATTTATTTCAATTCCTTTAATAAATATCAACGTGAAACTTAATGCAATCAGATTGAATGAATTACATCAGTGCTTGATTTTAAGTTACATTTTTTCAATTAATGTGACCATTATTAATTTCAGATATGTGTTAAAATTGTAACAATATAACCATTAATTGCATTTTCCGCTTCAAAATGCGTCCGTAATCTGCGAATTCCAAGCCGAGTAAGTAAATTTCCAGCGACCAGAAGCGTTTTTTGGCTGCTTTGGACATTTAGATTCCCGAGGAGAAGCACAAGCACGTGCAGCCGCAGTATTTGAATGTGAAGCCGCGTGCGAAGGTGACTTCTTTGCCCGGTCCTGGTGCCTACGAGCCCTTCGTGCCCAAGCAGAATCCCGTTTTGGGGAAGATGCAGCGCCAGGGCCGCCCTCCGATTCGCACCACCCTCCCCGGCCCTGGCGACTACAACATCTAAATTTAACAGCCAAACACTTAACCCTATTTGTACAAACGGGAGCGTTTCACAAAAGATATTGACCACGAGTTCATTAAGTAACAACTCAAACAGAACAAAAAGGTGAACGCGGTTCTCGGACCACAGTCGTACAAACTGAACTTCGAGTACCTGAGCCAAACGAAGGGAGCAAAGGACATAAAACTGAGTTCAAGTGACCGGTTCAAGCGCCTGAAAGAGGACGACAACAACTTCGCGAGCTCACAAATTGAAGAATACCAGAAGAAAATGCAAGGGTTCCAGTTCAAGGAGAGCTACAGGTTCGACTACGATAATATGTGAGTTTGCGACATTGTAATTATAATGAACGATATTTTGTAATCAAAGTAATTATTTTTATGATTTTTTCTCACTCGCTCATGTTCCATGAGTCTTCAACGGTACTGTCAACGGTAGGTACAACGGTTACTCCGATCCAGAGTTGCCTTTGGCTTTGCCTTGCTCCCACACCCTCGAGGACTGGCGGCGCTCGCGGTGCCCGTCTTCTGGTAGCTTATCTGTGCCGTTGTAGCGAAGAACGAGTGGAATCACCCGATTATAGCCATATGTGCCTCCGTATTTGTGAATCTTGCCATTGAACGCGTTGCATATATTTGCTTCGACAGCGAACGTGACGTCAAGGATATAGGTTGCGTTTTTGTATTGGAACTCTATATCAGGTTTCTCTAATTTGTCGGATTGTGGCTCCGGCGTTTCGGCTGCATATTATTTCATGTTGAGCGGTCATTTTCTTTCCACATAACAAACACTTGCTATCCGAGTCGAGCTCTTTGTTTAAAACCTAAAATCGGTGTTTTATTAAGTCGAAGAGTTCATTATCGGTAAGATATGTGAAATTGTTTATGGCGTAGCCAATGGCCATGCTCCATTTATTTATATATTACAATTATTAAGTTAAAAATATTAATTATATAATTTGCTTTATTTTGGTTTAAAGTATTAAATTGACAATAAATAGTAACGTTAGCTCGTAACATTAGCTCGACTTAACTTTTAGTGTGAATAACTTTTAGAATATAAAGCGTAGATTAAATCTATAAGAAAAGTAATAATGAAATTTACTTATATTGATATATATTCAATTTTGAATATATCTATATGAGAGTGCTTAACCAATAAATAAAAAGTACCAAGCTTAATTCATTTCATTATTTTTAGTGAATTGATTAATGTGTTGCTTATTTAGAATTCCACTTCACAAATATAATGTCAGCCTTTAATCCAACGCGCACAACTCAACTAGAAACTTGTCAACCTTCTCAAATGTCGATCTAAACTCAATACAGTTACATATTAATAGATAACATTTTTGATAATAAAAGTAACATCAAAAGCGAAACAAAAGTCCAAATTCTTGATTAAAATGGTATTAATTTGGTATAGTATGGGTAGTATTACATTCTAAAACGGGGAGTTAGATACGCCGTACCAAGAAGAAAGAACGGAGAAACCGAGTAAATCCAACTTGAATTTGAACATACAGTGGTGGGCCCTCGAAATGCTTTTTTGAATTAGGAAGAAGAATGAAGTTTATTATTTGAATCTTACTTATATCACTGCCCGGCTCAATAATGAGTGTGTTCTCCCTCCTCATCAATACACTCATTAACTCTATTTACTATTGATTTGTAAAGTGCTTCAATCACATCAAGGCCTGGTTGAGCCTTGGATAGCTGTGCTACAATAATTAACGTATATAACTCTGTATATACTTCAATAATAAGTTTCAACTTTACCTAACGTTGTATAATTTAACAATCAAGAAAATTGATTTCTCATTATGAAATGGAAGTGGAAGATCATAAGTAAAATAACTGTTGTTTTAGAGTAGCATCAATATATTATTTAATGCTGGGCCCGACTAACTCACTTGATTCCATTCTTCAAGAAACAAAAATGCATTCATTATTTGAATATTGAGAATGAAAGCGACTGTAACTACCTGAATTATAATTCTAATTAAGCGAAGTACCAATACTTCATCTTGAGCTCCCGGTTGAGATTGAAAGAAAAAGTCCTCCATTGTTTTTCGTGATTAAGAAATACCTAAAATCGTTCAGATTGACCCAGTTGAAGATGAACACCGAGGTCCTCTGCAGGTCCAGTGCTTGCGCTACTAGTTATAAATTACATATTGCGTCCGTATACCAATCATTGGATCCTCTTATTCTTTTCTCCAATCAGGCTTAACTACCATATATTTTCGAGATAAAATCTTTCATAAATTAGTTTTGTTGACTAAAACGTAGAAATTACACAGGGACATCTTAAACAAGTGATATAACTAGTTCAGATTGGTACAATATTTTATGAATTCATCCGTTGGACCCAGAAATGAAGAGAATACAAACGCTTCAGAACTGCCTAAGTTTGTTAAGTGAATTAGTTGACCTTCCCTAAACATCTTCTACCGCGTTTATTTTTGTCATTGCCGTCCTTTTATTGCATGTGGTAATTTCTATTTTTCCTTTTTGGAATATTAAATACCGACTTTGAATAGTCGATTATGGTCTAATACGATCGAAATCATATTTTTGGCCCTCTTGTGTTAATGAGTAGTTCATGAATAATCTCCAACTTGAGATTATTTATTGGAATTTGTCATCCGCATTAGAAGTGGCAAAATATTTTAATATATAATTACTCACATAGTAAACAAGAAAAAGCAATTCCACCTCCCATAACTGTATTGCATCTGGAAAGTGGTCTCCTAATTTCGACCTTGAAAGATTCTAAAATAATATAGCATCACCTCCCAACTTTTAGAAAAACAACGACACTCTAGAAGTTATACGAATGGGAGAATCCAGAATGACGTCAGAAAACAAATATTAAATATTAGACACACTAGGTAAATAGAAAGAAGAAAACATTAAATTTACAGAGAAGCGCATCAAATATTCTCTGGCGAAAGTTTACATTAAAGTAGTTTATTGTGAGAGTAATTTAAATGAAGTAAAAGTCAAAATACTTAACACTTCTGGAAGAAACAGGTTATCATATGGGGATTACTACGTTCTCCAGCTAAATACCGAGTACTGCATGTTCAGCCAGTTGGAACTCGATGAAGAATACGTTCTCATATTCAACGAGAAAGTTTCCTTCGAGTGGATCCCAGATTTTCCAGTAGACCTGGATCCATCTGCAGGTATTCAAGTTATGAGAAGAGGAGAGTATTTCACTCAGAACCAGTATTTCTTTGATAACGTACCTTGTTGTGAATTAGTTGAAGTAACCGGAAGGCTCACCACCAGAATGCTGGCCGCCCCGCTTAGCAACGCAGACTACAACAAGCCAGACTTCAAGCCGCTCACATACATTAAGAGACACGAACCACTCGTTATTACCTTGTTATACGGAGACTTCGGGAAAACTACCTATAATGGGATGGAGGGATGGGTCTGCATCAGATACGTGACCAAACTCGGAAAAGAAGGCGCGTGCGCTTGTGGCTATTGTAATCCTTTTTATCTTCAAAAACAACCATTAGAATTATATTAACCTTAACTGCCTCTTAAAAGAAGTTAAGTTATAAACGAGTAAATATAACGTTAAATATTTATGCAGTACGCTAACTGTTCATGTTAGCATTGTGATAAAGTAAAATAAAGTGCAGAACTATTTTACATAGATTAACAGATAGAAATGGTGAAGCAATTTTATCAGAAAGGGGGTAGGTGCATAGACTACGGCCTAATCGCGCGTTACTTGAACAAGTAATTTTCTGAAAACTACGAACCAAAGCAGGTTCAAAAATTGTTCTTGGAGAGAATCCTTCCTAAAACGAAGAAATAGATTCCTGATAATATGATGGAGGAACTCCATAAATTATCTGCGTGCATATAAAAAGATCAGTTACAAATAATTAGAGACGCAGTCGTTAAACATATGAACGTTCTGATGAAAGACTACGACACCGCCAAAGTTAAGGAAAGACTGAAGAACTGGATCACGTACAAAAGACCAGATTCATAAAAATTATCGGAAATGGAAATATAGAACACAGTTCATATAATAGTAAACAAATATTCTGAAGTTAACAATGAAGATGTCTAGTCTAATACCTAGAATGAAGAAGCTTGCATTTAGATCTCAGCTAAATTTTCTGGATCACTTGTTAACAATGAAGATGTTATAGCTCAAGAAGAAATATGCTCACCACAGAATCAAGTAAATTCAAATCAATAAGTAAATGAACTTAACAATAATTAAACAACAATTAACAATTCCGATAATAATAGCAGCTATAATAGCTAAGTTAATAATACAAGAACAATCGACTAACTAGCAAGAAGTGAATAAGATATATACGTTCACAATGAAGTTAAAAAGAATGAAGATACCAAACCAGATTTAGAGATAGTTACCGACTTCGATAACTTTGACGGAATGATGTGACAGTTTACATACATACTGTTTATATTATATGTTTATATCACCAATATTCAATCATTTATATCATAAATATTTTTTGAAATATTGACCGTTTTATTAGTACTTATAATCGTTGAATTCATATCATCAATATTCAAATGTACTACATAACCTCATTCAGAAGGGGGTCGCATTTTCGCTTATAAGGGGGTAGGTCAACTCGCTTACAAGGGGGTTGGACATGAAGCTACCCCCTTGTAAGCGAGTGCCAAATATCATGCGTTTTAGCCCTGTTTTTTGGCCATAAACCCTTCAAAAACAACAATATTTTTGGATACATTTTGGATACATTTCACTTATAAGGGGGTTGAAAATGGCTACCCCCTTATAAGCGAAAAGGCTACCCCCTTGAGAGCGAGGTAATGTAGTAATAGTAAAAAGATAAAAATGATTGGATGAATGCTATATTACTAAAAAACCATATACTACTACAAACTTCATTCTATTAACTTTCTACGTTTCATTTTTCTTTGTAGTCGTTTATTTTGTTCAGGAAATCGTTCAGTTGGTCGTTTAGTTCTTGTTGGACGTTTTCCGGTTTATTTTGGACGTTTTACCGACTATTTCGGATTAGTTGCTTCTCGTAGTCCGTAATGGGTTAATTCGCGAGAACTTTGAACTGTTTGTTCGAGTAGAATTTGTTTTTTATCTGAGCGATTGTTAAATTCGGGAACGTTTTAAATTGTACTTCTTCCCAGTCGAAGTTATAGCGCTTAATGGAGGCGATCAATAGAGAGGTTTCTTCGTCGGACCAAAAATGGTATGACATTCAAGGAAGTGGTTTGAAAATTGAATATTCACACACAAGTTGCTGGCCTCGAGGTTTAATGCACGACTTTCCAAATTTTTCAAATCATAATTAAAATTTACATTTTCAAAAGAGGTATTCCACGATATAAACAACACATAGATTAAAAATGATGATTACACAAATAAAATTTACACTACATTATAAAATAAACGTTGTAAATAGTTACACAACATTGGTCATACACATTATAAGTCGTATTTATATGCAACACCACTTCAATAGTAGACACAACGCAAAATATATAGTAATACTTTCTTGCAATAAAATGTTGACTGTATTTAACCATATAAGTATCTATATAATGCCGATATGTATACAATGACTCAAAATGAAGAATTTTAGTTGGTCAAACTATCATAAAATTAGTCAAATATCATTATTTTAAAATAAATATATAATTATGTATCTATCGTTATTTCTTATACAAAATAACCTCACAATAATTCAGCTATTCTTGCTAGTTCATTCACTTTTTCAATTCTATCAGATCTTTACATACCTCCAACAAAGAAATAGTCAGCACCCAATCCAACAGCTAAATGAGCAACAAATACATCTTCTGTTTCACCATTCGAAGTAGTTACTGATATTGGTATATTCATTTCTTTGGCTTTACGAGCAGTTTTGATAACTTCAGATACTAAACCAACAGAAGTCATTTATATTACAACATTACTGGCCAGCTGACCACGATCATGCTTTATGAAGTATGGAACTCTGTCAACTCTTGAGCTAAACATTTGTTAACCAAATACTTAAACTTTTTTAACCTTGCTTATCAGCTCAGCACAGTTACCAAAGTCTTCATAATAAAATGGATCTATAATAGCTATTATTGCTGGGTTAGCTGTGCATAGATTTACATATTTTTCAATCATTTAAGCACCAGATATTACTTGTTTCGGTTTATCTGGATTAAACTTGGTTACTTCGTAAGTGAATTGTTTTGGGTCAGCGATATCGTTAGCAGCGCAGTCAAGGATAATACCAACTTTACCATCAAGGCCAGCAGATTTGATCCATCCAGTCAAAACTTTCAATACTTCTTCAACAGTATCTTGTGCGATCATAAATCCTCCAGTATGTGAAATTGTTGTTTTGTTTTAAAGTTATTTTCTAACTTCTTACTGTAATAGTGAATAATTTTGTAACTAATCTTGTAATGGAATTTGACCAATAGCAGTAATATAATAATCTTTAACAAATGTTAAACCACCAGATAGACCACCTGATACTAAGCTAAAACATGGATTTGGCATTTTAGCTTTTGTGTTGGCTAATTTAGAAATATATTTGAACAAAGGTGTTCTATTATAAGCTGCGCTGGCTTGAATGCAAGCCATAGAAATGGGCAATGATGCATTAGTACCAATAGTTCCCATACGGCCATCTGGTGACTCGTCAATTTCCTTAAGTTTTTTGTCGACTTCATTAATGTCTTAAATATCAAAACCGGTCAAAACTGGTCTGATACGGGTTCTAATAGCATCGATACACTTTTGTGAACCTCTGCCTCCCCATGAGCGTGGCTCGTTATCCTTTAATTCTACGCAGTCGTGTCTGCTGAAAGAGGATTGTGATGGAGCAGATGCACGGAAAGTACCACATGCAGTTTGTATTTCTACTTCTGGAGTTGGTTGGCCACGTGCATCATATATAGCACGAGTAGCAATGTTGGTGATTTTAGACATTTTTGCGGTAGAGGAGTGGTATCCTAATTTGCTATTATTATTTATAATTAAGTAGCAATACATCTATGTTCCACTCCGTGCGCAAATGTAATAGAATCCAATTCAAGTAGTGGATGAGAATGCAGTTGCGATGATTTTCCCTCCTCCATTAGTATAGCCTGTGTATAAGGCCGTGAACAAGGAGCATACCTTATTGAAGACGTAGACGCGTGCGGCGGTGATGAAGCGCGAGTACGACTAGAAGCTGGAGCAGACGCGTTAGCAGACGCAGCGGTATTTATTGGACGAGGAGGCGCGTGAGTCGAAGCGTTTCCGCGACACGAAGATGCAGCTGATTCAGGGCAACGAGACGATTATCCGCGAGGTGGACCAGATCCTTTTAACTCAAGCTTAGGAAAAGCAACTTGCCAAGGAGAAGATATTCGTAGACTACGAGATGAACACCTTCATCCCGATCCACCAAGCCATTCAGCAAACCGCGAATGAAAACTACGAAACCCGCCGCTTGCAAAAAATAACACAGCACTACGACTTCGCCTCCCACTCCAAAAAACCGGGCACCTCACTCGAGAACATAAACGAAAATGACTACAACCCGTTTCAAGTCACTCAACTTAAAGCAACTTGCAAAATAAACGACCCCGTTGAACGCGCGAACAAAATAAAACTGAACGAGGACGCGGTCGTTGAAAACATTGAGAAACTCACCGGCGCAAAACAGGCGCAATTCGTCGGCGTACAAAATAAAATAAAAGATTTACAGAATGGAGTGGTCAAGGCGTAACCGATTAATAAACAAAGAGAGATAATTGACGTTAAAAAATGGAGCAATATCCAAGATGTTATGGTCATCCCGGACCTGAAGAAAATTGACGCGGCAGCCGGGAAGAAAATCGAACGATAACCGCCGCCGTTCGCGCTGGACGAGTGAAAGAGACTTAGAAATGAAGTAATAAATAATAACATTCCAACTGGTTATAAAGAATTCTTCATGAATTATTTTCGAACCGATTATATGCATTTCTAACTTTAGCATCCTATAGCTTGCTTATTTTATATGTTTGTTAACATATTTATGATATTATATTTTGAGAAAAAACATTTATAATAATATTTCACTATAATTGCTACTGTAATTGCTACTGCTTTGCTTTACTTCGACTATGGATGAATTTTATGATTCGGATATTATTCTGCTGTAGTTTATACAATTTAACATCTACATTGATCTCGGCCTCTTCACACAACTCAATCATTTGAAAAAGTTAAGTAATTCCAGCAGAAAGCTGCTTAATTTTACAAAGACAATCGTGTTTACTTATTTACTATTTCACTTAGTGAAAATTTTAAACTGATGTTTCAGATGTTGTTGATTAACGCGTAAGTGTAAATTGTTTTAAACCAATACTATTTACGATGTCACTATATGACACACGCAATACTTAATGCAACTATTTTGGCTAAATTATATTTATTTATTCCAAAGGCTAAGGAAGTTAATTTTTAATAATTTATTTGATGTCCATTGATGTGGAAATTAATACAATTCTGTTAGTAATAGTACTAGTTAATATAAATATTAATAATTAATTCAATTCATTCTAAATTGTATTCAAATTGAATTAATATTTAAACAAATATAAATTAAATTTTTATCAAAAAGACTATCATAGATGTTACATTATATTATTAGCTTGTAAATGGCTGAGCCTTGGAGCTCTATTCTATTTTTGTTATTTTTGTGTTAATATTTCTCAGATATTATTTACTAGATCACAATCTTTTTGTGTGTGCGCCTTTTTGCGCAAGTTCTAATTATTAGCAAGCTAAGTATTAATGGATTTCATCTTATGTTTGTGAAGTATCAACAATAATCGGGGAGGCCTTCAAAAGTGAGTCATATCGTGAAAATTATTTTGTTTAGTTTTGCATATTTATTACTTCTTTAATCGTGTCCCTCTATTTAAAAAATTCTCCATACGAAAAAACCACCTCCGGGACCGCCCGAAACTGAACCACCCCAAAACTAATTTTTAAGATATTTCCTCCAGTTTCGAAGCTAGAACGATTCCACTGTTATGGCTGTGTATATTGATTAGTATGTGTTCTACCCTGAGTGATTCGTCAAATTGGAATTTACTTTTATAACATGGACAGAGAGACCTAAAATGGTCACTTTTTGGTGTTTTCGGCACTTTTTATAATGATTGCTCAAGTGTGTGAGTTCACAAATATTATTTATATTGCTATTGCGGGAATTTCCCTCAAAATTAATCTTAAAATCACTATTGTATCATCTACAACTATCAAATTTTTATTCTCTCTTCTTAATTTTGATTTGACCATCTATAATTCCTGAACTACCTGTTTAAGAGCGATTGCCGAGCTCTCATGCCATTTTTTACGGTGAACTCTCAAAATCGTTGTTTTTGGCCTCTTTTCTCCTTTAAATAATTATAATCTGGTAAAGCCTGTCAACCAAGTTATCAGAAGGCTCTAGAGCAAGCGAATTTATTTAGGTTTTAATTCTTGTTAGGTTCCCTGAAAGTTACTTTGGAGACCAAATCCGTCAAAGGAGTGAAAAAATTAATTTCTCCCAGAAATTTACTGATATCATCAAGAACACGAATATATAATAAGAAGTATCAAAATGCCCGTAAAATGAACTTCAAGACATGTCCAAATATGCTGGTTGAGTACAAATTGATCAGAAATGTACAAAACTAAGTAAAATGAAACTTTAATAAAAGCTTGAGATAAAATTCATTGTCAAATTTTTAAGATCGTAATCTTTAACTAGGTGAATAATTTTAATTTTTATCAGAAACTTTTCGTCGTGAACTAAAATTTCAGGTCCAAATGATAATCGCTAAAATTTCCAACAAAATAAAGATTTAAGATGAATATTAAACTATGAATATCCACTAATTTAAGAAATTAGTAATAATTTAGAAATACTCTTGATTATTTGTAGTTCAAATATATAGTTATTACATGCATATTCAAGTTATTAAATGTGTCCAGTGTACAAGTCGTATAGAGAATGTAATTAAGTAAATAACAATTAATAAATAAAATAGTTATAAATAGAATAATATCAGAAATCTAATAATATTTTGATTAATAGACAATCATCCACTCCAATGATCAAAAATGGGACTGAACAATCTCAAAAATAATTTATAAAATTTTAAATTATTATGGGGGTGATACCGCACATGAGCATTCTATTTTAAAAAGTTCTTTGAAATATCAAAACGTCATGAAAACTCTACGTCAATTTGAGGGCCTCCTAGATCAACAATATGACACTGAATTATTAATTTAGAAAGTGGTTGATGAAAATTATACAAAACAGTTTGATTTGAAGAATATTTTTCTCACATATTCCAAGTTTCGGTTACTTCAAGCCTAGGGGAGCCTTAGGCTTTGATTGAATTCTTTTGATAGATAAATTATTGAATGGATGTTTTGGAGATGTGCCAAAAGACCAATAGATGTAATGTATAACATGAATATAAATAATAAGTTAAATTTCTGTTAAATACTACGATGATATTAAAATAAGAAAGTTATGATATTAAATCTAAAATTAAGTCATTCATGTTAACTTATAAATTTGTTAACTCCATTATTATATTTATTATGTTTTTATACTTAAAATAATTTAAATAAAAGTCCATTTTTCACGCCACATAGAGCAATGAATTAATTTATTAATGCTTACCAAACAGACGTACATCTAGCATAGCTTCCCGAAACGTCTTAAAATATAAAGTATTGTTATATTTTGATTGACGGCGCGAATAATTCACAACAAAGCGAGTCAAGAACCTAAATTACAGACTAAAATGATAATAATCTACTAATTAAACCAGGCCACTATTTTATTATTAAATTTGGCTAAGAGTACTTAATGCCTTATATTCAAAAATAAAACGGGTGTATCTAATTAAAGTTCGAATAGAATGTATCTGGAAAATGGATTCCAGATTTCGATTTTGAAAAGTTCATGGCGAACGATCAGGATTTTATCAGCGCATTATAAGCGTACAGAAACAGTTCTACAGAAAAAATTGAAATGTTAAAAATTGGAGATTAGAGGATGACAAAAGGCAAAAAAGATTAAATAATGAAATATTTTAGGAATAATAATGATGGATTTTCCATGATTTAAGAATATAATCGTAAATAAACTATTTAGCGCACAAAAAAATCAATGTCTAAATTGTACATTAAAATTAAACATTATTACGGGACTGGCAATTATACAGTATAAGGGTCAAGGTAATCGATGAATTAGGCAAGAATAAACTTTTGTACGGAGATTACTATGTACTTTAGGTTGGTAATGAATATTGTTTTTATACGCAGCTTATAGTAGGCGAAAAGTTTTTGCTAACATTTTCAGATTCAGTAGACTTTGAATGGATTCCAGACTTTCCAATTGATCTAGACTCTAGTACAGGAATATAAATTGTAAGAAGAGGAGAATATTATCCAAGTAACAAGTACTACTTTAATGATTATGATTGTTCTGTAGAGGTCGAAGTAACTGGTAGGATAACAATTAGAGCTGTTTCTTCACCACACAATGACTTGGAATACAATTCTCCCGATTTTAAATAGATTGCAAATATTAAAAGACATGAAAAATTAACTATCACAAAATTACGTGGCGATTTTGGATTTACAAAATACAAAGGAAAAAATTGTTGGATATGTATTCGTTTTGTTACCTTATTAGGAAGTGAAGGGGGCTGCGATTGTAATGACTGCAAAAAAAGATTCTTAAAATAATAACCGTGTTAAATATATTATCCTTCATCAACGAATCCAGTTATAAGGAATGCAATACTCAATGAATAAATTATGTATTAGATATATTATCAATACATGAACTGTATTTGTGCACATTGTTAACAGATAAAATAATAATCGTTTGAGTTGTCTATAAATCCAAAATTTGATGCGATATAACAGTTTTATTAGAAAAATGGCAGGTGTGTTAATATTACGGATGTAACAACATTTATTAATGAGAATTTTTAAGAAAATTACACTGATGACTAGATATAAAAACGATTTGCAACGACTCTACTGCCTAAAACCCTAAAACTAATTCCATAGGAGATGGCAGATGAATTAAAACCAATTGCATCGTCTATTTATCCGGATTAGATAACTATTGTTAAAAAGGCAATAGCTCAACATATGACAGCGTTTATGAAAGAATATAACATGTAAAGTGTTAAAGATAACATGAAAAATTGGATTACTCGCAATAAAACTCCAATTATTTAAAGATAATCTGAAGAAGAAATTTTTACAAGAATTCGCATAATAGTGGAGAAGTATTCGAAACTAAATTAAGAAGAAACGTAACCACAAGAGAATTTAGCACTTTGCGATCTCTCAAACACTTTATAATCTGAAATTAATTCGGATAATGCGATGACAAGGGGAATTTAAAATCAACCAACTTTAATCAATTAACAAAGTCCAATTTAAAGTGGAACACAGTGTAACTGTCAAAACGCATTCTGTAGCAAAACTGTTCCATCGCCTGACTCGTAACAAACGGAGGGCGAACAAATGACAAATAGTTCCAATGATTCGTAAGAAATTTAAAAAGTGTAAACGTCATCGATATCAAATTATTATTAAGAAGATGTCTAAGAACCGTCGTGTTGTTAATTATTTACAAATATTTAATGAAACACAAATTATTTTACTTTTATATAAGCATAAAATATATAATAAATAAGAATACCACTCCATGATGTATTAAGAGCAATCCTTCGATCAAAAGAATTTATTAGAATTCTAGAATTCTATCAAAAATAATGAACTTAAAATAGCTTTCAATCGGAAAATAACAAGTTTAGAATTTATATAGAAATACAATCTATAAAAGTTGACTTTAATTAACTGTTTCTATATTATTCCTAAATTAGAATGTAGTACACTAAATTATTTGAATATTGATAATTGTAGTATAAAATCTGTTGAATAATTAAAGCTAGAAAATGTTGAAGTTCTCATTTTATCTTAAAATAAGCTGAGTTCTATTTAAAGACTAACCTAGTTAAGCAAACTTAAATAACTTGACATATCTTAGAATGAATGCAAAGATATATCATTTTTGAAAGATTTGGTGCAACTTACACATTTAAATATCAGTAGAAATGGGATACTTGATATTTCAGTTCTAAAACATTTGATAAATATAAAAGAATTAGATATTTCAGGAAATCAAAGACTAAATCAAATAAAGCCCTTATAATATTTAATTAATCTGACAAAATTGAATTTGAATAACATTCATCGTGGGCAAAAAATAGATATTTCTGTCCTTAAATTCCTTATTAACTTAGAAGAGCTAGTTTTGTCTTATTGCGAAAATTCTGATTTAAAATAATTGCAATATCTAGTTAAACTTACCAAATTAAATATTTCTGCAAGTAAGTTATAGAATGTTAAAGTATTAAAATATCTAACAAACTTAAAAGATTTGGAGATTAGTAGCAATGAAGGGCTAGATATGACACCTATATATTTTTTAGTTTAACTAAGAAAATTGGATGCATCCTATTCAACTCTTATTAATATATAATTTCTAAAATAACTAGAAAACTTATAATAGTTGAATATTTCAAATAATTTAAATATTGATATATAACCTTTATCACACTTAACAAATATAACACATTTGATGTTGAATGATTGTCAAGTTTATGATTTGTCGCATATCAAACATTTAGTGAACATGCAATATCTTGATATTTCTGATTACAAAGGTATTTATTCTTCTAATCGATATATAAGTAACCTTAAAGATATTTCTGCCTTATAATAATTAGTAAATCTTTAAGAACTCAATATCAGTGGAAATAGCTAAATAGATATAACACCATTATAGTATTTAACAAAATTAATTAGACTATAATTGTCCTATTGTGGTTTATATGAAATTTCAGCATTGAGACCACTTATAAGTTTGGAATAATTATGTTTGGATAATAATTAAATTATTGAATTATCTCCAATTTATGAACAAAACAAACTGAGATTACTTTACTTAGATAATAATAAAATACTTAAGACAGAAGTTACTATGTTATTTAGGAAATATGTTATTAACTAATAATAAGCAACTCATGAAGAACTGACACATGCTTTAAAAATGAATAATATTTATGTTGGAAGAGATTCTCTACGAAAAGTTCACAAATAACACCAAATATTGAAATCGGCAAAAGATTAAATGAAAAAGAAGAGTAATATACTTTTATTTAAGTAAATTTCTGACTACTTATTATTTCTGAGTAATATTACAAGGTTATTTCAATAATTGAATATTAACGAAGCATAACAGTGATGATTGTAAAAACATCTAAATTTAAAAATTATCCTATACCCTATTTTTAATATCAAATTTAAACTACATTTCCAATTTGACAATTAATTTTGATTAATCCACTTCTTTTAATTTTGGAAAGATGAGTTTATTCACTAATTGTAAATGTTTTATTTCTAAGAAATTTGTAACTCAAATTACAAATAATATTTTAGTTTAGCAATTTAGTCTAGTAATTGTAGTTTGTTGAATAAATAGTGAGTAAAACGATATCTGATATGGATTATCAAATAATTAGTTACGTAGTTCAAACACACATGATGCAATACACTAGAATAACAAGGGAAATGCCAATATTACATAATTCTATATTGAATAATGAACCGAATTTTGTACAAAAGAAGTATAAAAGGCTGCTCATTCGTACATCATTGAACACAAACAAAATCAAGATAGTATTATGTCCTGTTGATAAACCTGTTGTAACTATAATGTACGGTACATTATGTACCTAGATATAATGATATATATAATGTGAGGATTTGCAACAGAGTGAGAACTTGAGTGAGAAGATTTAATAATAATAACATTTTTGAGATGTACCAAAAGAGTGAGCCGATATACATAATAACATGACTCACTTAACAGAAACAATCCAACAATACATCTAAACGCAATAAATAAATATATACTAGTTATTTTACTATGGCCAAGTAAAAATAATATATATTTTAACAATTCTTGTGAATTTCCAGTTAATTAAAATGTTATTACTCTCGTTAAAAGTTAAATCTGATAAATAGTTGGTTAAATTACAACATAAACGTTTTTACTATGAAACTTGTTTACACATTTCAAGATTTCATTTCAATATGACGTGTTCAAAAAGAAAATTCATCAGATAATAATACATATTTTAATTTCTAATTAAATATAAATTAACATGCTTTGTGTATTAGTACAATTTGTATTTCCACTCTCCAATATGTTCCCATTTAATTCAATTCGCGCAACTCAACTTGAAGCTTGCCAGCCTTCTCAAATGTCGGTATAAACTCAGTATAGTTACATATTAATAGATAATATTTTTGACGATTACCAAAATGCCAAAAGCGAAACAAAAGTCTTAATTCTTGACTAAAATGGTGCCAACTTGGTCTATAGAGGGTAGTACTACATTCTAAAACGGGGAGTTAGATACGCCATACCAAGAGACAAGAACGGAGAAACCGAGTAAATCCAACTCGTATTTGAACAAATTGCATCTGGATCCTGGACTCCTGATTTCGACCTTGAAAGCGTTAAAAATAATATAGCATCGCAGTTTAACTAAGAGAGAAACAAGGACGACACCATTGAAGTCTTGAAAATGGGAGAATCCAGAATGACGTCAGAAAACAAATATTAAATATTAGACACATTAGGTAAATTGAAAGAAGAAAACATTAAATTTACAGAGAAACGTATCAAAAAGGCTCTAGCGAAAATCTACATAAAAGTTATTTCTTGTGAGAGTAATTCTGATGAAGTGAGAGTGAAAATAGAAAACACTTCTGGAAGAAACAGGCTATCATATGGGGATTACTACGTTCTCCAACTAAATACTGAGTACTGCATGTTCAGCCAGTTGGAACTCGATGAGGAATACGTTCTCATATTCAACGAGAAAGTTTCCTTCGAGTGGATCCCGGATTTTCCAGTAGACCTGGATCCGTCTGCGGGCATTCAAGCCATGCGAAGAGGAGAGTATTTCCCTCAAAACCAGTATTTTTACGACAACGTGCCGGTTTGTGTAAAGGTAGAAGTAACCGGAAGGCTCACCACCAGAATGCTGGCCGCCCCGCTTAGCAACGCAGACTACAATAAGCCAGACTTCAAGCCGCTTACGTACATTAAAAGACACGAACCACTTCTTATAACCTTGTTAAACGGGGATTTCGGATTTACAACTTACAATGGGATGGAGGGATGGGTCTGCATCAGATACGTGACCAAACTCGGAAAAGAAGGCGCGTGCGCCTGTGGCTACTGCAAACCACAATATCTTCAAAATCCTGCTTCTGCGTTATACCAACCGAAATAACCTCTGTAAAAAAGTTCAATTATTAACGATTCTATATTACGCCAAATATTTTCTTAGTATATGAAGTGCTCGTGTTAAAATTGCGTTCAAAGAAGATAACAAGTTAAACCAACTATAGATCCGGATTCTGAGTATATTAAATTATTCTACACTGTTGATAGTAAATGCTTGAACTTCGAATAAGTTTCGTAGTATTTAAAGATATAGTTTGATGAAAACTTCACCGCACTTCAAATCTAAACTCTGTTCTCACAAAGTATTATTCCAAATATCAAATAGTCGTTGAAGTGATATTATTCAAAAGATCTGATTATTTCACTTTTACAATAATATTTATATTATGTCAATAATTCACATCTCAATTCCAAAATCGTACCCTTCTCTTCCGATAAGCTTAAGTTCGTGATTCAGTACCTCTTTTGCGTATTCCCACTCAACTTTATCTTCGTTCTTCTTAATTTCTTCAATTACATTTTCTTCGTTTACAAGCCCCTTCAAAAGATGAATCCATTTGTCAACGGTGACTTCGTTCTTGAAGCGGTTCAGGCTTTCTCTTCCTTTTGCTCCAATTTCCCTCCTTAACTCTTCCTTCTTCATCAGTTTAACGACTTCTGCGCCCATTTGCTCAATGTCTCCCTGCGGAACCGCTATGAGGCCTTCGTTGTCCGTCCAAAGCTCGTTGAACTTCAAGTCAAAAGCAACAATTGGGATCCCAAAAGCCATCGCCTCGATGAGGACCATTGGGAACCCCTCCGTTTTGGAGGTCATGACAAGAACGGAAGCGTTTCTGTAAAAATCTGCGATGTTTGTTTGATATTAGAAGAATTTAATGTTATCTTCAAGCTCTAAAGAATAAGTTAGTTATTAACAGCGATTCATATAATCTGGATAAGAATCTCCAACCATCTACAAAGTTGCATTTACATGCGGGACAACGTACTTCATCATCTCAATCGCAAGATGCTACTGCTTCTAACCTTAATGGAAACGGCCGACCATGATAATATTCTACGATGTAAGTGGTGCTTGCTGAATTGTTGATGGATCGAAGGTAAGAAGATTTGGAAGGTAAATCGCATTTTTAACTCCAATGTGGCGCCAAATCTGCACGTCCACACGGCTCAAGCAAATGAGCGCGTCAAGACGAGGATAAGTCTTCTACGATAACTTAAAAAGATATTCTCGATTATCGTGAATCGGAAACAAAAAGAAATTGTGTTCTATCGCTACTACTTTGATACCATTGTCTTTCAAGAAATTAATAGTGCTATAATGACTATGGACCCAATGCTCCTAGCATATAAAAACAGAAATATTATACTGGTGGGCATACTTTAATAGCAAAATATTCTTATTCTGCATTTAAATCTTGTGCTCTTCACTGGGTTCCGAGTAATGCATCCAGTCTAATTCACTGAATGCCTCCAGTCTGATTATATTATTATTCTCTGGTACTTTATAGTCATCGTGTAACGCGGGGCCGGTCATTAAATACACTTTTATATTTTCGACACTAAGTTTGGTGGCTAGTAATTATGTAACACGTTCTAGACCACCACCTCTGAATACTTGACACATAATCGCAACCGAAAATTATGTATTATTTGCCTATTTTATTGATTGAGTATTGTTACATTGTAAAACAAAATATATTAATCCTAACATTAGAGGTGTAAAATTATAGTAAGTATATCTTCAAAAAATATTATCAATGATATCATTCAAATCTGTAAATAATACACTAATTTGAAAATTTTATGAATATTTCATAGTATGTTTCAAAACAATTATGCATGACTATATTTGAAGTAAAGTAATAGAATCATAAGTATATCGTGGATTTGATTTTACATTCAACTGTAACTGTATCCAGAATTTCTAAGCATATATACATTTACTGAACAAACAGAATTAAGAAAATCTCTTAAAATCTACAAAAATCAATAAGCGAACAAAGACAGATTTTAGAGTAGGCGATTTATATTTAAGAAAACGTCTATATATTCAAAATCTATCATTATTTTCTCGCAAAAAGCCGAATTCTTCCTTCCATTTTACGATCTGCATTAAGTATTTATACTGAATTTAGACTTTGTATTTATGCTGATTTTAGACACAGATGCCTGAGTTGTGATAACACCAAGCATTAATGGATTAGAAAATAAAAAATTGTCAACTATTGAAGAGATTTGGAACATTAGCCAGTTTAACAAATTTCAAAACATATATCATCATTTGAACCACATCCTCGCGATTCTCGCCACCAAATACTCTCCATTTTATATTTCCGTTCCCAGATGCCCTCCCTTGTTGAACATGACCAGGTTCAAATTCTAGTTTTCACTTATTATATCCCTTGGGATGTGCTTAACAACCGGGTCGTTGAACGTGTTCACGAAGAGAACGGGGACATTAATCCTCTTCATTCTCGGCTGAATATTTATGAACTCGTAATACTCAAATAGGGTCATATTCCGAACCGGGCACCAGATATTTTGGTCGAACGAATCTAAAGTCGACTGTTTAATAATTTGATTCAGTTTGTCTTCTGAGTGGCCGTGTGAGATGAAGTAGTTTTTGTTCTTTAGGATGTAGGGATAAGTCCATTTAATAAATTTTTTCATAATTTTAGTGATTTCAATATTATATTATTTTTACTCATGCCTTTTTGAAACTAAAAAATATATTCCGCGCTAAAAGTTCTCCGAAAAATGAAATTTTAATAATCATAGAAATAATAATCAATACAGACTCACTACAGACTAACATTGAGTGATTGACCAAAATAGATCAGCGGTGATGTTAGTAAATCTTAGAACAGATTGATATAGTGAAATTAGTTGAAATTAGAAAAGATAAAGCAGAGGTAGAAATTATCTTCAGTCGAAACAAGACACTAATTTTAATTAAATATTCAAAGTGAAAGCCTTTAGGTGATAAAATCTATACAGTCTCATGTTTTAGTTCGAATATCGGTAATTAGTAACATTCTGAAGGTTATTAATTATTTAGATGTTATAACTGGTTGATTTGCAAGAAATATATCTTTATGACAAATATTAACTGAATTTATTGTCGAAACTAGTTCTGTTTCATAAAGTTAATGAAATTTCGGTCTAAATTGGTTTTATCAACTACTTATCGTTTAATAATTATATAAATTTAGGTCCGCCAGCTGATTTGAAATATGTTAACGAGATACTACAGTAGATGAATATTTTCTACTAAAGCTGTGCTCATGATTCGATTTGCTTCATATTAAATTTCATAATTTTTGGTAGTGAGAAAAGGAAAAAGTTGCTTGTTGTTGATTTCTCCAAAGAAAATAAACGCGTATAATCTACATAGTATTACGTTACATTGGATTTGCTTTATAATGTTCACAACTATATAACTCAAAGATTATGTTCGATATTGATATTGGAGATTTTACTTGTCGAGATCAGAACACGATTGCCAAAATGATAACTGTACACTCTCATAATAAAATACTATAACGGATTTATTTATTTCTAATAATCTAAATAAATTCTGTAAAAATGTTTCGACAAATTGTCTAAATTTGTCGCCTGGAGTAACATAATGGTATCCTGATATATTTCTGAAGTATAGGTATATTAAACAAAGATTTTATCAATTATGGCCAAGATTATGCAACTCTTGATATCTTTTGTAAAACTTTGTATTTTGAAACTGGCAAGCTGTTGTTTTCCGGTCTTAAAATACGTATAATTGCATACCGTGCGAATCTAGTTATTTTAATGCAATACGTATGTATATTCAAAAGTTTTGAACAAAATATATTGAAATCCTTAGACTTCGCATATTTTAGAGAGTCTGAATAGAACAAGCGCCAAAAGTCGGAAACTTAAATACCCTATTTAAGAGTGATGTATATTTTTATCTAATTAGTACATTTATCATGTCAGTTACAAAAATATTCCCGAAATATTTTTAGTTAGATCTATATTCCATCTTCTCTTAAACCTATATAGTTATATGTTTAAATTTCTATATATTAACACAACTCTGTCATTTTGTACAAATATTGAAATTGCTTTCGTTCTGGATCAGTCAAGAACAGTTGTAATTAAATTATTTTATATTGTAAAAATCTTAATATAAATAAATTATTATACTATGAAATACTTTTTATCTATTTTGCATTGTATATAACATTATATTATATTTTATTCCATTTAAGATTAGTATATGATTAGAAAACTAATTAAATATATTAATTGATAAAATTAAACAATTAAAGTGGAATTTTAATAATATATTAAAATATAGAGTTTATCATATTAATAAAAAGTAGATAATAGAAATTGAGCACAAAATATACTATTAGCAATTTAGAATAAATAATATAAATTATCATCTTGTTGAATACAATTAAAACTAGAATGTTTTAAGAATTCTTTTCCACATAATTTTTACTATAGTCTTATGAGTATATTATTTGATATAACATAAGTCTTGGCGGAAGTAAATTAGTTTAATACAATTGAATGAAATTTTAGTAACATTGTGTATCTTTACATTCAAAGAATATATTAATACAATATTATGTAGATAGCATATATTGCCTCTGTGTATCTAATTGACTATATTGAATTAAATAGAGGAATAAAAATTTCAAAGATAATTTAAGTTTTATCAAAATATAAAGATACTAAATATTTATAAAAATACTTGATATAAATAATAAAAAAGGAAAATAATATAAATGTAAACGATATAGACTATTATCAATATAAATATATAATTTCACTTCCGTATCTTAAAAAATGAAATATTAAGAGGACTTATATGTAGGGCTTCAATAAGCCACCTAGGTGCTTACGGACTAGTGTTGGCATTTTTGTAATGGAATAAAAGGGATCGTGCGGAGCGAAACACACTGCCATGCGATTTATACAACCGCGATTGTTGGCTGGAGTGGTGGTGTCCATGTAATGTGAAATTGTGAGACTACCGAGCGAGAAACCGATCAAAAGCGTGTTATTCGCTGCCCTAAGCGATTACAATGATGCAAAATAGGCGTTTCGAACGGATTCCCAGTCATTATTTGAATTTTACCAGTCGTGCACCAAACCAACAAGCGTATCAAGGTCTTCCGTGTCATAGCCCTCAGATCTAAACTTCTTCTGATTGGGATTTATCTCTACCTCGCCACCTCTAGGCAACAACACGAAAACAGAATGACCAGCTTCATGGAATTCAGACACAGTTCGTTGTATACACGGAGATGATGAAGAACCGGTCATTTAACAGCAAATTATCACAGGACCCTTGCTGAGATTCGCTCCTTGAACGTAGTCGAAGTGAAAATAGTCGTATTTATCATCAGGATATGTTATTTATACACGACTATACTGTATAACAGGACTTTTCGGCAATTTAAAAGGAACTTTGTGTTCCTCGCTGTTTACTTGATCAATTATACTGTTTAATTTTGGGTCATGTGATATATGCTCAGTAATTTTGTACTTTGTTGGGTTGATAATACGCTTCAACACATATAAACCGGCGGTAGTTAATGTAATGTATGGAATGGTTTTCATGTTTTAGGAAGTGGCAATAACATTATATAATTATAAATATGTAAACTTAAAGTCGAGATATGAATAAGATACGAATGTTTTCACCAACCTAATTTTCCAAGTTCGCTAATCATGGTTTGTAATTTTATTCCGAATCTTTGGTCACCACTTTAGAACAAGAATTTAATGCTTCCAGTAAATTATATTACTTGTTGCTTGAAGTCTTAAGTTTTTTCGAACCTGTCTTCAGCGTTGATGTCTCTACGATTATTTTTCATGACGAATTCGGCTTCTGAAACAACTTATCTAAACGAATTAGCTAGTTTAATAACCGTTGTGTGAATAAATTGTAATTAGTCCATTGATATGTTTTGAATAAGTTGTATTTAGTTATTTAAGAATAAAACTATTTTTGTTGCAAGTTATAATGTTACTTTTGAGAGAGCGAAATTAGAGTAAACTGAGATGAAAAGAGGGAGGTCTCCAATTTCGATTGCAGACGCCACTGGGTCATTCGGCTATATTTGTCTTAGCATCATCATTTTATCTTATAATATCTTCATTCTCACCTGGTGTTTAAGCATAAAATTGGACAGAACACCATTTGGTTAATAACTAACTGGATTTTAGTATTTGGGTGGCTCGGGTTGTTTTGGGGCGGATCTAGGAAGTACTGCTCTGTTTTGAACGGCATTAAATTTATTTGACGCTGGTTATTCTCTTGGTTCAACAGCTTATTATTAGTTTGAATAAGGTGTTTTATCACTTTGTTCGGTTTGTTTTGGAGGAAGTGGTTAGCCTGTGAACTACCTGAAGTAGTCCATGACCTTGAGGGAGCATACTTCAATTGAGACTTATCCCTCATTTTAAGTTTGGAGAACTAAGATCTGTGGGATGGTGGAAGTTTTACGTTCTCCACAACAGATGGTATTTTTGAAATTAGCCTCGTAGCTCTTTTGAATCATGTCCTCGGCTTGTAAGTCCATAATATCCATCCCGGAGCTGCGGATACCAACAACCACCATGTTCTTGAGAGGGGTGAAGAATTTATGATATTATCTATTTAATTGCTTGATTATCTGCATGGACTGCAAATCTATCACATAAGTGGCATTCTGAATGGACACGAACAGATTCTTAGTCAATATGTGGGCATGAATGGTTTTGATCTCCTTTTGCAACATGAATTCGGATCCATACTGCATCTTCTACAAAGACCATGTTAAAACCCTACCAGATTTGTCACCTATAAACAACCAAGTATTAGCCTAGTTAAACTGCAGCTCACATACCTAAGGATCGGAAACCTCAGTTAACGGCTTGTTGTTTATAAAGGCTTGAGTAGGAAGCTCTTGCAAAACTTAATGATTCTCTAAATCCCAAAATTTAACAGAACCATCAAGAGAGCCGGTCGCCATGAAACAACATGATGGTTGAATACAAATGGATGTAACAGCTGTTCTATGGGCTGTAAATGCCCGCAAAGCTTTGAATGATGTTAAATCATAAACACGTATAGTTCCAGAATCAAAGCCGACCGCAAGAAGCTGCTCATTTTTAGAAATAAATAGAGATGTTGGACGTTAGGTAAAGTCATTTAAAGTAGCCAAAGGTTTTTAAGAACTTAGTTCAAATAATTAAATAGAGTTAGATTTATCAAAATAAAGGGCAAATTTATTAGTTTAACCAGAAAAAGCAGCTAAACTACAATTTGAAATCGCCGGTGTAAATGACGAAAAATTGAAGATTGGGTCCATTTTTCAAATGAGAAGTGGTGATTACATATAACATGCATCTATAATATAATTTGCTAAAATACATCAAATCACTTCAATGAATCAGAAACTGGCCAAAATAGATTGTCTTCTCGAAATAAATGCAGGATTGCTGTAATGCGTTTATGAAGCTACAAAAGCTGGAGAACTTATGAAGGCTCTTGAATATTAAAAACGACTTGACGAAAATATAACTGTATTATTAAGTTTAGAACTAGCATAGTAATTTGATGAGTGATAAGTTTAGTAGAACATTATCAGCAATTGACATATATTATATAGTATTTGGCTTTTTATTAATTTCGTATAGGATTAATTCTGCAAAATTTTGTTACAGTAATTTTTGCAATCAATAGTGCGATTGATTGTTCGATCATGTAAAACAAAAACATTACAAAATTAAAGCTGCTTCAAAATTTAAATTGAAAGACAAATTGAAACTGTATGTTTACTTATAAATATAATATGCTAGAAGTAATCTAAAGCGGGTGAAATAAATATGATATTTTGTTTTAATATGAGATAAATACACAATTCACTCAACAAGACCTTTTGTTGAGATAAAATCTGCTATTCTAAATACTTTGTTAACTTTTGGTTTTTTGGATCGCATTACCCGGCTTCTATTATGTTATTAGTTTTAAGTCATCAGAGTAGGTGGTTTTTCTTCATTATTTTCAAATTCATCAACAACTATAACGGAGGTAATTTGTGTCATTTGATCTCTGGTGTGGAATATCATAAACACCAAAATACTCATAACCACGATAATAGCAATTATTTTGACTAAAAACTTGTCAAACTTTCATAATATTTTCATGTATTTTTATTTGACAGATACAAATATTGTACATTATTATTGTATAATTCAATACTGCATCTATTGGCGCTTTGTGCACTTAATCAATTCTAATTCCAATTTCATGTGATCATTAAACTAAAAGTTAACCAAATCCTCACCATTATTTTATCTCGCTGTAACATATCTATCAATCGAACACTCCAAATAAATCTCCGTGAATCCAACATCGCGCTGAGCCTTGAAATACTCCAAACCCAACTTTCTCTTCAAAACCTGAAATCAACGAAAGTTCTCCACTATTCCCAGTGGAGCCCCTCGGAAAAGGCCCGTTTTTACACCGGAATCACCGTTTTCGGGTTCGAACAACTGGAAAAGGTCCAAATTCTGGTCATGACGAAGACAATGGTTCAAATAAAACGGTACGCAACTTACATTCAAACCCTTTTCAGACAAATGTTCCAAGAAACGAGTTCTATGGACGAATTCAGAATTTACCCCGAAGACTTCGTTCAAGCTGTCGGAGAATTCCTTGGTGTACGAAGAATTCTGTGAACAAATGAGTGAATATGATTAGGCCTAATTAATTATGTGAAGCATTTATTTTTATATTTTATTGTTTTCATAATTGACACGCTTTGAGACATAGATAACTGACGTATACACATATTTTTCTTTTGTTGTTTTCACATCAAAGAATGGAAGAAACGCGTAAAAAGAATATATAAACACTGTTAAAAATAGGATCACTAAGAAATTAAATATATGATTTGAAACTAACATAAAAACGGAAAACAGGTGATTGGTCTCAAATAGATATTTAGGTACTATATGCTGGCCTAACTATCTGGGGACGAAGCGGAATAGACCAAATACAAGTTTTATTACTATCCAAAACACGGTTGTAAATAAACCGCAAAATAAAACATTTAATTGAGTTAATTTCAGAAGGCAAATATATTGGAATCCCTTAAAACATAATTAAAATGCTAGAAATATTAGTTTGAGTGTAATATGTGCTTTGTATGATTATAAATAAAATATATACATTAATTATACATTTATATCACTATAGTATGCTTGTTTGTAGCGTTTTTCATAAGTCTTCCCATCCAATGTCTATATTAAATCTCAATTCTACGATTTCATCGTATTCATCATCTTACCATTGAATTTCTGTGCTTTCGCAAACAGTATCATTTTCAAATTCGGTGTATTTGAAGTTGTACTCTTCATCAAATACTTTTCCAAAGTAGTTGTAGTTATCATTTAATGTTTCTACCTTTTTCTTTTGTTGCCTCTTCACCTAGTCCTATTTAACCTGTTGTTTATCTTTTTGTACTACTGTAGTAATTTTTTCTTTTTACTAAACCATTTTGATGCTTTAAGCAGAACTTTTGCTATTGCTTTAAATAATAATTGGGAGACCGTTATCAACCCGATTGAAGTACCAATTGACGCAGTTGCGCACGAACTGGTCTGTGCCGTCGTAGTGGAGGTCGTAGTCCTGGTACACCGGCCACACCTTGTTCCAAACCTTGGAGTAGATGGCGGTTTGCTTCTGTTCGTTCAATTGATCTAAAATTTAACAGACCAAAGCTTTGATCGAGTCGCGGTGGTCGTCCAGGCAGGCGTAGAACTGGCGCGTCCAGGTGAAGCGGAAGAACTTGTACACGCGCTCGCGCTGGAGGCCGGTTTGGTTCGCGATGAACTCCCAGAAGTGCTGGCGCGAGAACTCGTTCAGGTTCTTGTAGGCCACGTAGGTCTCGAGCATCGTGGCGTAGCTCTGCTTCGTGCGCTGCTCCACCGCCTGCTTGAAACTGTCCTCAAATTACTGAATATCCGTTTAGTTTATTTGTAGATTCACCATACTCAGTTTACATAGGAGTGGTTTAAACTGAGATATGGATTGGAATATTTGATAAAATGTAACAAAATTGTCTATAGGATTTTTATAATAATTGTTAACACACTTCTGTTTAAACACATATTTTGTACATTACAAAAATGATGAAACAGATTAAAATAAAAATAAAAAGCAAATGCTAATATGGTATTGTTATTATAATCACATCTTGAACCTATTTTGAATATTTCCATATATTTTTAAATATTACCAAATACCTGATCGATTACATGATCAAACAATTTATTATTCGTCTTGTACTATGTGGTTATCACCAACCTTTTTCTTTTTATAATATTTATTAACACAATTTCTTACATATTAATCTGTTGCATCATAGTGTAGTCCGAAATTATAATAATCTTACCAAATCCGTTTCCAAACATTTAAATGGGTCGTTGAATCCTTTTCAGGATATTCAATCAGAATATCAAAAACTGACTGTTCAATTTTTTACTTAAACAGATTCAAATCTGTATAAAATTAACGTGAATAAGTGAACCGGAAGAACTTATATGCTCTTTATCTGTCAAGTTTGCATAAATCTGCAATATCTTTCCAAAAATTAGCTATTTAAAATTCATCAAAGTTTTTGTATACATTAAATGCGTCTTTCGTTGTTTCAAAGAATATACGTGGAATTTATGTGGTCCTTCTTTACACAACTGTTTTAAAAGCTTCTTCAAATAGTTTTATTTCTTATTCAGTTAGTTGGAGAAGAACCATGTTTCGTGGTGTGGACATAAATAATAGCAAAAATTCTATTTATTTAATAGTGTATTCATATAATAGTAATGTAAAATCTTCTTCACTATTCTCCCCAGTATGTGTAATCGCTTTCGCTGGCTGCGGTTTCTAAATCTTCTTCTTATCGCATATCGTCGTACATAAATCCGATAATTGCGTGTTTTACGTTGTATTCTCTGTATCTGCGCCTGTTGCAGAATTCTGCTTCGTCTGCGCACGAGTCTGCTTCAATTGATGTTTCGAAGCATCTTTTGTACTGCCCTTCGGATATTTTTCCGAAGTAGTTGTATTTGTCCGAGTACTCTACCTCATCGCTTTGTTCCTTAGTTTCCTTTTAAACCACTTATTTTGTGACTGTCATTTATTCTTGTAGTTTTTTGATGGAGACAACCGGTTTAGCTGGGAGAACTGGTTTGGTCACGTTCACAATAACCGGTTGGTTTTGGGCCTTCTTATTGAAGTACCAGTTGACGCAGTTGCGCACGAACTGGTCTGTGCCGTCGTAGTGGAGGTCGTAGTCCTGGTACACCGGCCACACCTTGTTCCAAACCTTGGAGTAGATGGCGGTTTGCTTCTGTTCGTTCAATTGATCTAAAATTTAACAGACCAAAGCTTTGATCGAGTCGCGGTGGTCGTCCAGGCAGGCGTAGAACTGGCGCGTCCAGGTGAAGCGGAAGAACTTGTACACGCGCTCGCGCTGGAGGCCGGTTTGGTTCGCGATGAACTCCCAGAAGTGCTGGCGCGAGAACTCGTTCAGGTTCTTGTAGGCCACGTAGGTCTCGAGCATCGTGGAGTAGCTCTGCTTCGTGCGCTGCTCCACTGCCTGCTTGAAACTGTCCTCAAACTTTTTTATCTCAGTTTAATTTACCTGTAAATTAACCATTTAAGTTGGGAAGTGGAAAAGATAACGAAGAATATCATCATTTTTAATAATTATATAAGCAGTTTATCGCAATGTTTATATTAGGTGTTTATCAGAAAACACCTTTGTTTAAGTGCACTTAACCTCAATTTACTGGAATTGATTCTTTAGGCTGACTAAGCTATGTTATTAAATAAGACCAAATCTTAATATATTATATTAATTTGAGGCAATACTGACGTTAACGATCGCGTAAGACAACTGTTTCATTTGTCATAGGATGATAAAATATTTTTTCTTGTAAACTATGTGTTAAACATTCATAATATGGCGTAGCTCGACTTGTAAAATAAATCAGCGTAATATGCCTACGTATTCAGTCATATCTTCATCATATATACAGAATCATTTTGGTCAATCCTTCATAAAAAGAAGTGGTATTATATATATTGAAATTATAATTTAAACGAATATTATTTTACACACCAATTCTAACAAATGGACTAATGGAAACTATTTATGAATGTTATATATAATACTAATAATATAACATATTAACTCATAGATGACACAAAATACTAACTGGAATTACGAGGAATTTAAATAAATGATGAATATATTATGTATGTTAAGAAATTACTGAAATTATTAAAGAGATTGACTGATGTTTGAACTGTGATATATTTATTTTCTACTTTACTTAGAAACAATTATTTTATTTAGAAATTCTATTCTATATGAAGTAAGTTATCCTGTTGTTTTCAATTAATGTACATTCTTTCAAAAATTGTTGCAAAATTGATAAAATAGTTCACAGTTTGCAAATAGTTAACTAAAAGTACTATTTCTAATATATTAGATTGGATTTGATAATGTTACTAAATTATACGTTGAAAACACTACGATAAACTTTATGCAAAGAAATATTAAATATGCACTAAAATCCACTTCAATGAGATAGGTTATAACTGTCCTGATAGGAACATTATTCATATCGATTCTGCTTCTGAAACGCAGTAGGAAGCCAAAGACCTATAAAATTACTAGATTCGTGACGAAAGATCAGCATCTTACTTCGATTATAAACGAAATCAATAGTTCTAGGATTCCGATTCCATCGAAGCCGAACAAGATCCAGCCGCCGAAACCAGCATATGAGAGGCGCAGTTTCGCCTATCCTTCTGACAAGAACGATATTTTCTACTACGAGACTTTGATGAGTGAGAAGTCTGTGAAAACGCCGGTGGTCATAGTCTGTTTCATGGGCGGTCATTCAAAATCTGCTTGCATTAGGCGTGTAGCGTCCGAGTTCTACGAAAACGGGCACCCGGTGTACATCCTCCTCCCCAGAGGGTCCCTGGACACTAGAATTCACCCCCAACAAATCAAATTCAGGTCCGAGGGCTACGACACCGAGGACATCAACTCCCTCCTCGGCCTGATCCCAAGCAGCAAAGTAATCCTAACAGGATATTCACTGGGCGGTTTTAACGTGTGCCACTTCATGTGCAGCTCCGAGTCCAACATTTCCAAAGTAGATAAACTGGTCATGGCCTTCGTAGAGCACGACCCGAGCCACACCGTTCGCATGCACCCCAGGCTGAAGAAAATGCTCGGTTCCTGCCTCGAACCGTACATAAACAACAACAGAGGGTACTTTAACGCCCACGGATTCGACAATTAATGTTTGGATGACATCATTAAAAGACAAATGATAGAATATTATGACCAGTAAGTGTGGGTGAAGATAAGAAAGATGAAGAACGTGCAGGAGTACTACGACTGGGTGAAGCTGGACGAGAGGATGCAGGAATTACAAATTCCGAGCTTATTCTTGAATACGGACGACGACGTCATCGGAGGAGACTACATCCCGCTTGAAGAAATGAAGAAAAACGAAAACATCAACGCAGTCGTGTTCAACGTCGGAAACCACCTAGGAACTGTTACCAAAGACGGAAAAGACCTGGTCAGCAAAGTTATCGTTCAGTGGTGCCAGTGAGGAAGAACAATAATTATTTGTTGGAGATTTAAACACAAAATACTTTATTTAAACATTCAATACTGATAATAGTTATCTAGAAGTATTACATATTATTACCATTATTTAAACATAAATATTTAAATCAAGGTAGCGAATTACATTTTGGGAATTAGTTGGCTTTCGTCTAGCTTTTTTCCTCAATGAGTTAAACAATTTATTCGTCACTTCAATGAGATCAACTTCTAAACCCTTGAAAACGCCTCCACAACATCTGGAAAACATAACCGGTGACGTTTTCACCAGCACCAACAACACATCCGAGTTCTAACTTTGCGATTAAGTTAAGTTTCTGCTTAAAAACAAAATAGTCGGTAATATTCACAGCACCACTTAGTTAATCCTCAAGATAAACCAACTGGACAGGCGCATTCACTAACAGATTGCACCTAATCTGCATACGATCAACCAGAACTACTTCGTTCTCTTGAACCAATTATTGAACGATGATAGCTAAGAAGAGGCTTAGACTTCTTAGAAAGACCTACAATAATAATGATTAAGATATATTTGTGTCGAATAGAGTAAATTATCAGAAAAAATAATGAAGATCAAAACTTTCCTTGTTTAAAATAAATATTTAATCAAGGTTTAACCAACTTTATACGATATTATACGATACTAAAATGAAAAAAGATATGTTTGGTGTAGAGACACATTATTTATATTATTTAAATATTTGTAAACAATACCTAGTATTTTTGAAGGTCAAGTGAGAATTACAACGTTATTTTGCTCGTAATTTAATACCAAATGTTAACTCCTTGTTTACCACCCTATGAACTACCTCACTCTATATAGTTGCTATTACGTACAAAATCGGACATCATCGCGGACCCGCGGCGTCTCTGGACATTATTTGTCTGACTGCTGTACACCTGCTGGTAACCCGCCGGCTCGCTATACGCCACGTCGCACTCGTCCACCACAAGCTTCATCTATTGAAGTGGGAGTCTATATTTATAGCGAGCATATCATACGCCCAAGAGCAATTGTAGAGGTTTAGTGTCCAGTTCGTGTAACTTACACTAAATTGAGTCAAGTTTTTACTATAAACGGATAGGTCTTCTACATATCACGTACGCGTTATTTCCAGTTACTACTTCGTTTCATTTAATTTCTACTTCGTGTAACAAATTTAATGTGGCAAACATACTGATGTATAATTAGTAAGCATAGACGATATCATGGTTTCATTTATTTCATGTACTTAAACAACTATTTCATTTCACAAATCACAAACGATTTGTTCAGTTTATATACCGAGACGACTAGAATTTTTGTGTATTGTGTCTATGGAATTATTCGTCACCTCAAAATGAATGTGTAAATACTTGATTTCTAATACGCAAGAAGTTTTTTTGATTGAGATTGTTCTATTGATAGTAGATTATATCAATTTAATATAATCCAGTGATTTATTTTTATTTTGACGTCTTCTTATAGTAATTCTAAATGTATAGGAATGAACGAAGTTAAATAAATGAATATTTCAAAGTGATCAACGAAAGATACAATCGCCGGCTTATTCTTAAAGTCGCTGGCTTACTCTTAAATTCTAATTATTTTAATCAATAGAATATAAGTTACACGCCTGAACGAAAATGAAATTACCAATGAATCACAAATCGTCAGTCGAAGGGCCTGAGGTCTTCCTGCCCCCAGAACTTGAGCTCCTTCTGGTAGATCTCCATGGCCCTCTCTTCGGTCACCTTCTCTTCTTCGGCCTGCATCTGCTTCACCACGCCGTTTCCGTCTATGATCCCGGTTATGAGCCGCACCCACTTGTTGATCGTGTCTTCGGTCCTGAACTTCTCCACCGCCTTCCTGGCCTCCATTCCCTTCTCAAGTCTGAAAGTTTGATTTTACAGCAATCGCACTACCTCCCTCGCCATCGCGTCCGTGTCGCCTTTCGGGACCGCCGTGATGCCCTCCTGCCAGAGCTCGCAGAAGTCCAGCTCGAAGGCGACGGTCGGGACGCCGTAGGACTTGGACTCGACCAGCACCATCGGGAAGCCCTCGATCGCGGAGGTCATCACCATCACGGAGGCGTTGCGGTAGTAGGCCTCGATGTCGGCCTGGAAGTCGACGAACTGGACGCTGTTCTGGATGCCCAGCTCCCGCGCGAGCTGCCTGCACTCCTCTTTGTAGTCCTCGAAGCCGCCTCCGATGAACTGGAGCACCGCGTTCGGTTCTTATTCCAATACTTTTTTCATCATCTCGACCGCCAGGCGCTGCTGCTTGTGCCTTCTGTTGAACCTTCCGACCAGAATGATGTTCTTCGTCTCGAGTCTGGACATCTGGATTTTGTCCAGGTCGAAGGTGAGCGGGTTCGGCATGTAGAGCGCGTTCTTAACTCCGACCTTCTTCCAGAGTTAAACGTCGACCCGGCTCAGACAGAGGAGGGCGTCCACCATCGGGTAGGCCACCTTCGCGAAGTCGAACAGGCGCCTTTCGTCGTTGCACAGCGGGTATAGGAAGAAGTTGTGGTCCACCGCGATCACGGGGATGTTGTTCCGCTTCAGCGTCTGGATGGTCAAATAGTTTCGTATCGACCAATGCTCTTAACACACAAACAGTTATATGTTAAAATTGGACTGAAGTTTAATAAGCTGTATTGTTAATTTATTTGCGATATCATGAATTTGATCCCATGATAATTATTTTAAACCTGGTTCATCTTCAACAAATGGTAATACAATACGTTCTACATTTGAAGGAATTATATAATCATTAACATTTGGTAATCCAGTTATAAGTAAAATTTTAACACTTCTTATAGATAATTCCTTTGTTAACAATTATGTAACACGCTCGATACCACCATCATCGAGTTTTAACGAAATAAAAGCAATATAATAATCCGAATTCGGCTTTATATCTTAAGTGGCTAAGATTGCAATAATTCTTAACATTAAGATGTGTGAATATATATTTATTTTTGAAATAGTATTAAAATTTATAATATTATAAAATGAAAATTATTAATGACCGAAATCTAAAAGAAAAGCTTTCTATATCACTAGATTGATACTCGAGTTTAAACAGAAACAATGATATGTTATAGTTCTTTAGAAAGTGTCTCTTATCTATTTAAATTATAGACTTTTAATATTGATTCGTTTAGTTTCCTAACCGTGTTATTTGAAAACGAATCGTTTGTAGTTCGTAATTAATTCAAATCAAAGCCAAATGATTAAAATAGCAAAATATTTTTATGTAAACATAACATAACAGTTATATAACTGTTATATAGTACCTATTTATCACTCATTAAAAGAAAATTGAAATTCAGAATCTTATTTCTGGTCTGTAAACGAAGAAGTTTCATTTTTCTGCGATGATTCATTTGTGTTTCTACTTTATTCTCCAGTTTATTTTTGAGAATTTTACGTGTGTTCAGAAGTCATTGGTGAGTTTGTATTACTATTGGTTCTAATTTAAGATTTCTAGTTTAATTCCAATTAAAGATTTCTGCTTGAAATAGAGGATTATAGGGGTTATGTATCTGGGATATCATTGGTAGCTGATTATAAAGTGTTACAAATTTTCTGTGGATCTATCATAAACTGCTAAAGAGCTTAATTTTGCGATATTGTATCACATTTGCGATATTTTATCACTATATTGTAAACCATGTTCTAGATTTCTTCTTCCGATAATCTTTATGAATATAAAGTTTTGTACGTGATCCAGTTCTTCAGTCTTTCTTTCACTTTAGTGGTATCATAACCCTTCATCATCACATTCATATATTTAACAACTGCATCTCTGATAATTGCTAACTAGTCTCTGTGAATAAACTTAGAGATGTCGTGCAGTTCTTTCATCATTTTATCAGAAATTTGTTTCTTTGTCTTTGGAAGAATTTTATCAACAAAAATTTTATATACTTGATCGGGTACATATTTTTAATTTAACTATTCATTTAATGTATATGTAATTTGATCATAATTTATGCATCTACCATTTTTATGATATAATAATTTTACCAATTCTGTTTCCGGATCAATGCAGGGTTCTGTATATTATTATTTAATTTCATTACAATGCTAACATTAACAATTTAAATATTACCAAAATATCTAACGCATTATAGAATCGTTTATAATTGAACTTTTTTATAAAGGTGACTTCGGTTGGTATAACGTAGAAGCAGGATTTTGAAGATATTGTGGTTTGCAGTAGCCACAGGCGCACGCGCCTTCTTTTCCGAGTTTGGTCACGTATCTGATGCAGACCCATCCCTCCATTCCTTTGTAAGTTGTAAATCCGAAGTCCCCGTATAACAAGGTTATAAGAAGTGGTTCGTGTCTCTTGACGTATGTAAGCGGCTTGAAGTCTGGCTTGTTGTAATCTGCGTTGCTAAGCGGGGCGGCCAGCATTCTGGTGGTGAGCCTTCCGGTTACTTCTACCTTTACACAACAAGGCACGTTGTCGTAAAAATACTGGTTCTGAGGAAAATATACTCCTCTTCGCATGGCTTGAATTCCCGCAGATGGGTCTAGGTCTACTGGAAAATCTGGTATCCACTCGAAGGAAACTTTCTCGTTGAATATGAGAACGTATTCTTCATTGAGCTCCAACTGGCTGAACATGCAGTACTCGGTATTTAGTTGGAAAACATAATAATCCCCATATGATAACCTGTTTCTTCCAGAAGTGTTAAGTATTTTGACTCTCACTTCATTGGAATTACTCTCACAAGAAACTAATTTTATGTAGATTTTCGCTAGAGCCTATTTGATACGTGGTTCGGTAAATTTAATGTTTTCTTCTTTCAATTTACCTAGTGTGTCTAATATTTAATATTTGTTTTCTGACGTCATTCTTGATTCTCCCATTTTCAAAACTTCAATGGTGTCGTCCTTGTTTCTATGAAAGTTGAACTGTGATGCTATATCATTTTAGAATCTTTCAAGGTCGAAATCAGGAGTCCACGAGCCAGATGCAATGTGTTCAAATACGAGTTGGATTTACTCGGTGTCTCCGGTCTTTCTTCTTGGTATGGCGTATCTAACTCCCCGTTTTAGAATGTAATACTACCCTCTATAGACCAAGTTGACACCATTTTAGTCAAGAATTTAGACTTTTGTTTCGATTTTGGCATTTTTGTTATCGTCAAAAATGTTATCAATTATTATGTAACTATACTGAGTTTTTATCGACATGTGAGAAGACTGGCAAGCTTCAAGTTGAGTTGAGCGAATAGAATTAAATGGGAACATATTGTAGAGTGGAAGCACATAAATATAAATTACATAATCAATTTTATGAATAAAAATATGTATGGTATTTAAAAAGATAATAAGCACTCTGTTTATAAATAGATACATCCAATATTTATTATTTAGATTAACTATCATATATGCTTTGATATTGTTATATTTACAATCAAATTGATGATATTGCTTATTCATACTTAACTTATTCATGCTTATTACGTTAAGTCTAAATAAGAATCTATACACTACTACTGCACTACTTAAATTATTGTTTACAAAATGGTAGAAAATCGATGAGTGAGTTAAAAGGCTATATATATTTGTATCCGTTAATAGACTATATTTTACTAATCCCATTGTATTGTAATTCTGTGTAAATATTTGAGCATCGTACAATAATATATATTCAAGATACAAATTGAGGTAATTGAGGTTGTAAAAAATAGTAAAATGTTTAGTTTTAAGCATTGCTTAAATGCTACTGATAATGACCGTAAGTAGAACTAATTATAAGCTCGGTATCAAATATATTACATAACTTTAAATATGTTTCTATGTTCTATGTATCATAACTTCTTCATTTTAATAGCAAGTATGTGTGTTGATAATTATTAAAATTCATCGTATAAAGAAAACAATCTATAATATAATTACTTATATTATATATTATTTTATATTAAAATATAATATCACTCCAAATTGTTTTCCAGCAATAAATTACAATATAATTCAAAAATTCAAAAATCTATTTTTATGATAGATATAAGCCATATGTGTAACTACTTGAATGCGTTTCCTTGAGCATAAAAGCCTACAAAGTGTATATGATATCAGTTAAAGTATATTTTATTCTTTATATTAACACTTATAATGTTTAAAAATATTATATTTCTTTTTCATAGTTCATTCTTTGTACATATCGGATAACATGACTCACTCAACAGCAACAATACATCCAAACGCAATAAATATATATCCCATTCACTTAACTTTCGTTTAAACTAGTTCGGTCTTCTGTACAGGAACTGTAAGTTCACGCGAATGATCATTAGTTTTAGACACACCTATGTACGTTAGGCGCACCTCCGCATATATATATTTTATATTTTAATTTATATTTTAGTAGTTTTTTCTCTTTTTTCATTCATTTGTTTGATTAAAATTAATAAGGGGTTTCCTTTTTTAAATATATATTTGCATTATCCGTATTTATCGGATTATGTGTTGATGAGTCATGTTATTTTTTTCAGTTCTCGCTGCACTCAGGAGAAGTATCTTTCCTGAGTGGATCGAGCTGTTTGGGATCAATGTGAATGTTAAGTATGTCCTCAATATTGCGTACTTCATCAGAGATTTCATCAGTGTCAAAATTATCTTAGCAAGTGTCCTTGCTAGAGACTGCTGAAATATCCTATTTTTCGGCGTGTTGTGCTTCTCCAAGGTTTTTTTCTTCGGTTTAGCTTTTCTAAAGACAAGTTGCACTTTGAGTTTCGATTACAGGATTGTAGGATAATGTGCATTTTAAATAATGTTGTAATTTTATTGAAAATGTTAAACATTTAATTAAAATACCTTTTGATAAATTCATTTCCACCTCTTGAGTTGTTGAATTTTGCAGTTCACGAGCGCGAAAACGTAATCCGCGTTCTGCGGAACCTCCTCCTCTTCCTCTGACTCCTCGTTTTGGAGCGGAGGTGTCGTTTTCTCTTCTTCCATTTTCGGTTCCTCTTTTTCTTTTTGTTCCACGGGTTCAATCGGTTAAATTATTGGTTAAATTATTTAATTTGTTTTCTCTTCTTTTTCAACTTCATTTATTTTCTTCTCCGTTTAATTTTCTTAAAGTGGCTCCATTTATTTTTCAACCGTTTTCTCGGTCTCTTTTTCAGTTGTTGTTTCAAGCGTTTTTTCGGGGAGCTTTTCAACTGCTTTTTCTGTTGGGGTCGTTTTCTCGGCCGGTTTTTCAACCGTTTAATTGTCGTCCAATTTCAAAGCTGAGTGGTCGGAGCCGCATATTTTGCACTTGAAGTCCTTTGATTTGGAGGCGAAGTTCTTCCTCTGGTCAGGGGAGCACTGGATGGAGCCAATGGACCCGGGTGTGTCCTCTGAAAACATTGAGCGCAGACCGAGCACTATGTTGCTTATGTTCCACGTAGGAAGCCACGACTCCTCGTGATAGGCGGTGAACGTGGTGCAAATGTTCTTCCGGGGCTCAAAACGGCCGTTGTCGTTCAAAAACTGAATATTTGGAGGCTTCATCGGATACTAGTCAGACAGAAGAATTATACCGTGATACAAACCACCCTCGTACGGAGAATCTGGCGGACCCAAAAACGTAAAGTGGACATTGGCTATATTATTCGGATCCGCATATGTTCTAAAGAAAGACTGCGGATTTTTAACGTGAGACTGTAACTCCGTTTTAATTCTTCTAATTGTTTACGGATTCATTGGAGCGAAATAAGTTGATACACACTACAAATATTGAATTATTCATGCAATTATGTAAAAATGATGCCAAATGATGAAATATAAGTTTAAAAGTAAAACTTGCATTCTGTGGGGATTGAACCCACGCTGACTGCTGTCAATAACGGCCTTAACGTTACGCCTTAACCACTCGGCCAAGAATGCACATAGATAATAAATAATATTATGGTATATAATATATGAATATTTATGTATATTTATGCAATACTACATTACCTCGAATGCAGACCCCCCACTTACAGACCCCAAAAGCGCTCAGTTACAGACCCCATCATTATTTATGAATAAAAGGGTCTATAAATGAACTGTATTTGGGGTCTGTAACTGAAATGATTTGATATTTAATTGATTAAATATTATTGATTCTAACGTGTTTTAAGACAAATATAAACGATGAAACTTAACAATCTTTAATATATTATACTATTTTAGTCATCATATACTTTAAAATAGCAAAAATCTAAAAATTAGTTGATATTTGAAGAATATTTTTAAGAAAAGGGGTCTGTAACTGAAATGGAAAACCAAATCTAGTATGAAATATGAGTCAAAATCAGCCAGATTTGCTCTCACTTAAACCATGGAGTTAAGATTCAGTATTACATTATGAGCAAATTAACGTTGCAATTCACATCTGATCATCGCTATTGTTATTGTTTACGAATATCTATAGAATAAATCATTATCATCATCATCATCATCATCATTGTCATAGCATGTTTGCAACTTTAAATATAATATTATATCTACCATAAACATACTTTTCTTCATTTTAGTTAACTATCATTTCTTCATTATTTCTTTCAAGTTGCAAATAGTTCTGTACATTCCAGCTTTTATATTAGTCAGAAAGATTTAATCCAGGCTTTTAATGATTAAAAGCCTGCAATTCTTTTTCTTGGAAACATCAATAAAAAAGAATTCTGGATGATCATCTTTTGTAATATCATTATGAAAATAGCTGAAATAATTTTAAATATAAGATATTTATGATATTAATATTAGTATAGACGTAATTTACGGAGTGATGTCTTCTTCTTTCTTAATATTATTAAACTGGCTGTTCTTTGTGTTTTTTAAAGGTATAAAAAATATAAATGCTTTGTTAATAAGATTCACGCAAATATACTCATAATTTCAAAATTTTCAAATCAGTTTCATTTTAAAGATTAAAAATTTTACATAATTTTCCATTTTCAATTATTTATATGATATATAGATTATATTTTTACTCCAATGTTGGGATTAATCTTTAGTGTATAGTATGTTAACAACAGTCAGTACATAGCATAAACTAGTAATACGCAATTTTCGGTTGCGATTATGTGTCAAGTATTCAGAGGCGGTGGTCTAGAACGTGTAACATAATTACTAGCCACTAAACTTAGCGTCGAAAATATAAAAGTGTATTTAATGACCGGCCCCGCGTTACACGATGACTATAAAGTACCAGAGAATAATAATATAATAAGATTAGAGGCATTCAGCGAATTAGACTGGATGCACTACTCGGAACCGAAGAGATTATCACGGGTGCAACAAGCGGTAAAAATAATCGACTGCACCTAATCAGTTATTCATAACAAATCAAAACAGCAGTTCCGCTTCTCATGTTGTCCCAATGATTTGAAGAAGCTGCCCTTTATTTTTATGTGAATATAGATGTATATTTCGATATATTTCTGTAATTTAATATTAATTTGAGTTATTGTTTTCACTCCACAACATATTAATCAGTAAGAACAGAGATATAGTGAATCTCAGACATCTGCTTATGTATAATTATAAGAATCTAACGTTCCAGTAGAAAATCAACGCACAGTTGTGAAGATACCATGTTAAATTCTAGGTCTAGGTCTAGGTAAATTTCACATTACCAACGAGGTTGTTGAGATGGCTCAAGTGAGATACTGCATTCCAGACAACAGAAAATTGATCTTACACATTTGGATTCCTCAAAGAATTTAGGAGATGAAGGATTTTGATGATCCTGGAGGATTTCGTTTCATCTAGTAAAAGTGATTCAATTATAAATTAATATCAAAATAAATTACAACATATGGTCATCAATTAATACTATATTTTTAATGATTATTGCAAATATAGTGAATATTAATCATTTCTTCATTCGAATGAAGTGGAATTATCATTTAATATGGTTTAAATTGCGTATATTATCAAAATAGGCTTTAAAATGTGATATATAATTGTATTAATTGACATCTTATCGATATTAAACATAAAAATAAATTGTTTGATATATTTACTACATAATTCCTGACGGAACTTATAGCATAATGGTTGTGACATCGGGATAATGCCCAGAAGTCTCAGGTTCAATTCCCGAAGAGGGTTAAAAATTAGGATCTCTTCTCGTCTAATTCACCCGAGTTGATTTATTCCTCGGAACCTAACGAAGAACACAAGATTTAAATGCAGAATAAGAATATTTTGCTATTAAAGTATGCCCACCAGTATAATATTTCTGTTTTTATATGCTAAGAGCATTGGGTGCATAGTCATTATAGCACTATTAATTTCCTAAAAGATAACAGAATCAAAGTGGTGGCGATAAAACACAGTTTCTTTTTGTTTCCGATTCATGACAATAGAGAATATCTATTCAAGTTATCGTAGAAGACTTATCCTCGTCTGGATGCGCTCATTTGCTTGAGCCGCGTGGACGTGCAGATTTGGCGCCGTATTGGAGTTAAAAATGCGATTTACTTCCAGAATCTTCTGACTTTCGATCCATCAACTATTCAATAAGCACCACTAACATCGTAAAATATTCTCATGGTCGGCCGTTTCCATCCAGGTTAGAAGCAGTAGCATCTTGCGATTGAGATGATGAAGTACGTAGTACCTAATGTAAATGCGACTCTTCAAATAGTAGGAGACTCTAATCCAGATTACTTGAACCGTTGTAAATAACTTGCGAATTCCTTGTAGCTCTAAAATAACGTGAACTTTTTCCAATTTCAGACGAATATCGCAGATTTTTACAGAAATGCCTCCGTTCTTGTCATGACCAAAACGGAGGGGTTCCCGATGGTCCTCATCGAGGCGATGGCTTTTGGAATCCCAATTGTTGCTTTTGACTTGAAGTTCAACGAACTTTGGACGGACAACGAAGGCCTCATCGCAGTTCCGCAGGGAGACATTGAGCAAATGGGCGCAGAAGTCGTTAAACTTATGAATAATTAATAATTAAGAAAGGAAATTGGAGCAAAAGGAATAGAAAGCCTGAACCGCTTCAAGAACGAAGTCACCGTTGACAAATGGATTCATCTTTTGAAGGGGCTTGTAAACGAAGAAAATGTAATTGAAGAAATTAAGAAGAGCGAAGATAAAGTTGAATGGGAATACGCAAAAGAGGTACTGAATCACGAACTTAAGCTTATCGGAAGAGAGGGATACGATTTTGGAATTGAGATGTGAATTAACCATATTATTAAGATGATTAAGATGATTAATACCATAAATTATTTTAAATAGTCTATAATGAATTACATTATTATTGAATTTATTATAAAAAACGACTAGGAATTACAAGCATTTATTGAATTATATTAATACTAATAATATATCTTTGAAATTACCACGCTAAATTATATTATGAAATAATAATTAATTGACATGATTCATAAGGCTAAATAATATAAATCCCATAAAATAATTCATATATAATAAGAAATATAACCTATCAAAAGACATTCGTCCATTGTACAACTCTCACATTATAAAAGTAACTTACATAATTAAATTCCAGATAAATATTATCAGTATTTATCACAATCATATTAATAAAATTATCTATTACCTATTAGGAGTAATTGTTAACATAATTAAATTCTGTTATGTTAAGAAACATATTTTTTGAGTTAATTAAAATTACAATACATTTATAATTAATTTCAACTCAAAGAATATATTATGTAGTGCTCGTTCCTAGAGACCAGAATATAAGAGATGTAATAAGAGATGAACAAACTAAATAATGATGTTATGAAAATATTTTAGTGAAAAGAAACATAACTAATTTATTAATTTTTTATGTGATAACAACTATATCAATATCGTTTTTTCTTTGCTTCATTTTGTGAGTGATTCACTCAGTTTATTGAGTAATTCTGACATTTCTAATTGTATTTCTTTGTTAGTTTTTTGTTGGCCTATATGCGTTTAAGATTTTAACAAAAACTTCTCTTACAAAGTAATAGGCTACATTGAAAGAGTTTTATAATATCTGTTAGAATAGAATTTGTTCTTAATTTGCGCAACCGTTAGGTTTGGAAGTATTTTTCGCCGCACTTCGTCCCAATCGAAGTTATATCTTTTGAGTCCGGCGATTAACATTTATATTTCGTCATCGGACCAAACGTGATAAGACATCGTGAAGTGGTTTATAATACTCTAGAAAGTTGTATAAACACTTATGTTTAAAAATAATTGCAAAATTATATTAACACTACTTTGTTAACCATTTCAAGTTGACCCAGATTTGTTTTTACTTACACAATATATTGTGTTTTGAGCTATTCTTTGCACATTATATAAATTTTGAAACCAAATTTATCAACAAATATTTATATAGTGATAACAACAATGTTATGAAACTTATCCAATCAACTTTATAATTATAAATTAAACAATTCTTTTGTAACGTGAAGATTAATACTACATTACCTCGAATGCAGACCCCCACCCCTATTCACTTGTAGACCCTCTGTCGATTTCCCAAAAAATATCAAGGGTTCTATAAGTGAGAGCAAATCTGGCTGATTTTGACTCATATTTCATATCAGATTTGGGTTTCCATTTCAGTTACAGACCCCTTTTCTGAAAATATTCTTCAAATATCAACATATTTTTGAATTTAATGTCATAAATAATGACTTAAATAGTACGATGTATTAAAGATAGTTTAGAATCAATAATATTTAATCAATTAAATATCAAATCATTTCAGTTACAAACCCAAATAAAGCTCACTTATACACCCTTTTATTCATAAATATTGATGGGGTCTGTAACTGAGCGCTTTTGGGGTCTGTAAGTGGGGGGTCTGCATTCGAGGTAATGTAGTATCTGTAAAAATAGCGCAAATTTATTATTTTTAGCATCATTAAAATACTATTAAAAGAGACAGATTACCATCCTTTTAAAAACCAATAAATAGTTGAGCTCATCAAGTCACAGAATCCAGTCCAATATCTTCTGAATTATTAGAGTATTGGTCATCGGATTTTAAACACAATAACGATTTAACTAACGCTAGTCCCAAGATTCATTTCAGCCATCCCAAAGATAGTTACAAAGATAACTTCCGAGGTCAATAATGTTAGTTCAAGTGCCGAACTCTGAGGAGGCTATTCAGAGTGACAATCCTAGAAGATGAGGTATGATGTTGAGATTAGTTTATGGATATCAACTGACATTGTTATTTAGAGTGATGGAGATATAAACAAAACTTTCTATTCTATATTAATGTATGTTATAGAGTAATGTAATAGAAAAAATGATTTAATTTCCACCTTCACTCCAAATATTTTTTTCAACAATTTTGAGCTACAAGAGCTGTGTGATCTAAAGCTATTATATTTCTATTATTTTGGTCAGACAGCACATTTTCCTCATTCCAATACCAGAAGTTCTAAATCATAATTTTTTCATTAAAAGTGAACACATGAAATCAAAAATCATATGTTTTAAATCACGTCCAGGGAATTCTCTTATATCGTCATCTGTGAATTAATCTTCGTCAATCGTTCGAATCATAGCTCAGCTTATCCGATCTATATATTGTAGCTTTTCTAAATTGAACGTTCTTGATTTAAAAATAATAAAAGTTTTAGATATATTTTTCTAAGTACTGTTAATAACATTTTAGATCATGTAACTAAAAAATTCTGGAATTTTAGAATTATACGTTAGCTCATTGGCCTCATTGTTCACTAATTTGTAACTAACAAAAAATATTTATCAAACTATAAATCCTAATAATATATTGTGTTTTAATCCTTTTAAAACGCTTAGAGTAAATTTTTAAATTAAAATATACATTTTAACCTCTAAACCTTGTTATAATCACATAATATTAATCTGAAAATGTGAGGTGGAAATAATATTTTTTCATAACTTATATTTCAACCATTATAAATAACATTCCCTTGTGCACAGCTAATATAATTAAAGATAGTCCAACAAAATGTTATTTATTTATTTGTAAAATTGATCAAATTATATTTATATAGTGGGCATTCCTGGACTAAATAAATAAGATCAAAGACTATACCAAGATAAGACGCATCAGTATCTGATGTCAAATTAACAATTTATGGGAGCGTTAAAATCAATATTTTATTTCTCAGACAAATAAAATTTGGAAGTTAAATTTGTAATCAACCACAACCTTGCAATTAATTGGTAACACTAAGGATTAATGATTAGAATATCGTATCGATTTTGAAATTCAACTCATGAATCTCAATAATATTAAAATTGCTTAACAGAAGGTTAATATTTCAATCAGATTAACTAACTTCAAAAATATAAATGCCTTCGTGGAAAAGTATACACACAGCTCATCATCAGCCCTGGTTGTAAATGTAAGCTTGATTTATAACGAACAATAAAAAATTAATTGTTCTAAAACAGAGGTGGTATTCATAATTTGATAAATTTGTTGATGGTTTTAGTGTTCTTAAATAAATTTACAAGATTTTTTGTTGCGCAGTACAGTCGCCTCTTATAAATCTTCAATTTTGAAGCAATTATCCCAAAATCTTAGTTCTAAACAGTGTTCAAAACGATTAGATTTTTAATGCTTCTTAGCCTAAACCACAGCTTAATTTATGATTTGTACTTGTTCTGTGATAATTCAGAATCTCCAGTACCATTATTCAGGTAGTTACGACAACGAGTGAATCTGTTCGAGATATAAATCAAGAGCAATGTTGGTTCAGTGTCTATACAAATTTATGGTTAGCCGTTGATGCTTATATAACGTTTAACGCACAAATAAATCAATCCGTTGGACGTGATTCATAAAGTTATCTTGCTTTTATAATTCTGTGCTAATTGAAGATAATTTAGAGCTAAAATAGATTTATTCCAGGAAATATCTGTGTAAAATTAAGATTCAAACGGCAACTGATTATTTTTTGCATTAGGCAGCCAATTATCAGGTCATGTGGATATTCCGCTCTTGAATTATGAATTGTCGGTTTCATTCTTAAAATGGCGAGGATAAAATTTATTTCATGCCTATCTCGGCCTAACGATGACAAATACCGATTCTAACAGTTATTTCCATACCACTATTATGGAGCCAGATTATCATTTTACAATTTGGTGTAATTTAAAACATGTTCACTATGATGCAGTATTTTACACAAATAACACAAAATAATAGTGCTGGTCTTATATTCCCAATAGTGCCAAACTTTATTTTAAGTTTAGCTATTGGTTAAAAGAAATTTTAATCAATTATGTTAGTGAAGTGGTTAATATTAAAATATATTCCAAACATATACGATTGTATAAAATAAATAATAAAATAGAAAAGTTATGGGAGCATTAATAATGTCACTGCATATGTTTATGGTAACGTTATTTGTAACTAAGTTTGGATTATGGATTGTCATGATTTTTGAGATGAAGATGGAATGATTGAATTGAGCCTTAGTACTGATGATTAAGTTACAGTTAAGAGTCATTTTTATTATCCTTTGGTTAAAGATATAGAGCTGGAGTTGATATTTTATAAAGATACTAGTATATCAGATATACTAGTATCTTACAAGATATCTTATAAGATATAGTATATCTTATTTTAACTTAGATTCATATATTACTTTGAGCTTATTCATCAATTATTACAATAGGTATTGAAAAAGTATAATCATTAACCAACATTTCTTTTATGACTTAAGAATTTATAATATCCTTTAATCTTTATGTTGTTATTTTGTATTTTCATAACGTTTTCTTCTATGAAAGCTTAACACGTTTCTAAATACGTTATTAATTGTAAAGATTTTTTAAGACTCGCGTTTTCCGCCTTCATTCGCATAATCATACTGTTTGTTTTATTAACTATGAGAAAATCTGAAGAAATATTACATTATGACTGAGTTAATTTAATATGACTTAGTATAGATGGAACTTTAATCATTTACAAATATAAAGTGGTAACATTAATTTATATGTTAATATATAATATTAATATAACATCAGTATTCATATAATATATAAATCATAATATATCGCTGATGTATTTACAACATTCTTTTGATATGAAAATTGTGCAGTTTTGAATCCTTTCTTATAATTCCTGTTTTGCTAAACCAATAGACGAAATTTAGTAAAATAACACAAACATAATTAATCTATTATACATTTTCTTATTTAGATTCATTCTATTTCTTGGTGTTTTGTTTCTATTATCTAAATCACAAAAATTTGTATTATAAAAATAGAATGTGAATTAGTAATTCGATTAAATATAAAATTCAAAATTCTAACAAATTAAATGAGTCGCTTAACTGTAATATTAAGACTAAATTTAATAATTCAATTGCTGTAGAAGAGTAGTTACATAGAAGAATTAACTCATTAAAGGAATATCTTAAATATTCTCAAATTTATATATATATATATCACTTCCTCGAGACGGCACAAACAGTCTTCATTGAGACTTTCAAAAGCAAAACATAGGCTCTCGCACGCCCATATTTCCACTTTCAAAACGGGCTCAACCCGTCATTTATGCCCACTCAGTAAAGACCCAACAGGGCCCTCACGGAGTCGTCAGCGGACCAGTTTTACCTGATTCGCTAACTTCATTTCCAGAAACTGGATCTCGCGTCTCAGTTTCTCTTTGCTCGTTATTTCCTTTTAGTTACACGAGAGGTTGTTCCGTTGTATTGGCATTGCTTGGTGGTGGTTGCCTTTGATGCATTGTTTCATTAACTTGATTAGGTACCTGGGGCCTTTCTTAGTTTATTTGATTTTGCAAATTCCTAATTTCGGGGTATATTGCTGGTGGTAGATTAGCTATTTCCTAGGGTTTAGCTGCTTTGATATCTTTCTTATTATTTATATTATATATATATATATATATATATATATATATTACCGTTTTATTATTTAAACAAGCCAATGAAATATTAAAAAAACCGATCACAAGTTCTTCAAAAATATGTGGTCCCTGCTGTGCTCGGAGAAGTTCAGGCACTCACTTTAGAACGCGATGTTGGACGAACTGCGTTTCCTCACAGAGAACCTTTAAAAACAAATGTTGGTGTTCTGGTGCTCGTTGTACTCAATGTGGACTACTGCCTCTGATCCCATTTAGAAGTGGTGTTTAAACAGTGTCAAAAAGATAAAATGTAAGTGCATTAGGCGAATGCGGATAAATGGCAGAAGAAAAACAATAGCGGATTCTAAACATATTCAAACAGGAATTTAAACAATATTTGATAAATTTTCGGAGGATATGTACAAGTGGGTAAATATTGGCAATGCTTTAAAGTATTTTGTTTAAATCATCGCATTTGTGTTTAAATCAAAGATAATACTTAAACATATGCAAAAACAGTGTGTTACATGGAGTGGTTAGATTTAGGAAAATATTGTAATGATACGACCCACCTAAATTAGATTTTATGAATCAATCTCAAAGATGATTATATTTGATATTAATAACTGAAAAGAAAATAAACATCATATTAACAAGTTTATAAACAAATATATTACAAATAATTAAACAATTTAACCTATAATTACATTAATAAAATTAGTGTGTTTTCATATCTATAACCAATCAGCGGTTTATTTATTATTGAGGTGTTTCATACACGACTAATAATCACCACTCTCACATTATTATATGAGACTTTAAAAACTTTCAATTGGTGTCTCAATTGCCTTTTCGATTTCATTCATTGTTCGACGCATTAAAAACGTTCGTAATTATAAAATATCACAAAGTCTATGTTCTGATAACAAATTAAGTTCAATAGTTAACAAAATTAATAATGAAAATATTTCAATTCCTGCAAAACCCTCAAAAATTCAACCTCCTAAACCAGTATACACCAGATAGTCCTACACTTATTCATATGATGAAAATGATACTTTTTACTATGATGTTTTACTAGCTTAGAATAGCTCTAAACCAGCAGTTGTAATAGTGCCATTTATTTGTGGGCATTCTAAATCATCGTGTATAAGACGTTTAGCTTAGTAATTTTATGAAAATGGTAATTCTGTCTATGTTCTCCTGCCAAGAGGATCTTTGGACACAAAATTATCCTTATAATAGAAAAAGTTAAGATATGAGGGTATAGATTCTGAGGATTTGAATGAGTTGGTTGGCCTAATACCGAACTAATCTGTTATTTTGGCAGGTTACTCTCTTGGTGCATTAAACACGTGTCATTACATGTCTAAGAACTCTGATTTTATTTCAAACAGAAACAAAGTCGTAAAAGCAATAATGTGTTTTGTTGAGTTTGATGACAAATATGCGCTTTAAATTCCTGCGCGTGTATAACGCTACTTGGGCAAGCCAATAGTCAGTTATGTGACTCAAAATAGGGAATATTTTAACAAGCACGGAATCGCTCTGAATGCAATTGATAAAATAACATCAACGTCAACAATATACTAATACGACTAAGAGATAACTTGCAAGATTCGTAATCACTAATCACCTGCTGAGTACTACGAATGGATATTTACAGATGTTTTACAGTTTAAAAATCTGAAAGTACCAAGTTTGTTCGTTCAAACGGAAGACGATGTCATAACTGGTTCATTTGTCCCCTATGACTAAATGAAAGGAAATGAAAACATAAACGTAGTCGTTTTCAACAGAGGAAACCATTTAGGAACGGTCACTAGTGATGGAAAGGACTTAGTCAGTAGAGTTGTTCAAGAGTGGTGCGAGTGAGAAAGGGATTCAAGATTGTTTTCATGGATGCATCTTCACGGAATCAAGAACTATTCATTTTATTGGAGTGGAAATTATATTTAATATTGCTTAAAGCACATAATTAGAATTATGTTGTGTAACATGACGTCAAGTCAAATCTAAAAAATGTTAGAAATAGAAAAAGAAAAAAGTGGATCCGATTAAGGGTATAATCACATTTACATGCTAATTAAAATCATAAAATAAAACTAGATTAAATATCCAGTGTAATTGTAATGACAAGGTTAACATTGTTCGCGATACTACCTGAAAATAATAAGAATATTAATATTTCATTAACTTTTCAAAATAATTTACATTAATTTTGAGTTTAGTTCAAAAATCCCAATATAGTATTTGGTCTGTATGTAACGCTAGAAAAGTTGACCACTCCATAGATGTCATATCACTTTTGGACTGAAGAAGAATTATCACTATTAATTGGAGGACTTAAAAGATATGATTTTAATTGGGAAGAAGTATAGGCAAAATTCTTTTAAAATTTATCTGTTGCGTAATTAAAAAATAAATTCTATTCAAATAAATAATTTAAATAACTTGCCAATTAACCTTCAACGGATTAGGAAAAATAACAGATGCGGCAGTTGAAACAATAAAATTAATAATAAAAAACATAAACACAAGATAATTCGGACTAATAAAATTAAATGTAAAACAATGACATAAAAGATTTGATTAACAAACTAACAGAGTTAACCAAATGAAAAGATTGAAATGAAGTGTCTACGATAAATTTTATTATAAGAAAATTATAATAGAACCTTATATTTATGATAAATTATGATGTTGTTAATCTTTTCATCTGTGTGTGTTTGTCTTTTTGGAAACTGAGAACAACATATTTTCATATGGACGACGTTAGAGGCGATGTTATGGGGTCATTGAGTTTTTTAAATTCTTATTTAACTGAAAATATATATTGTTTTACTTTCTTAAATTCGAAAATAATCAAATATATAATTTAATTTAGACAATATACACAAATATAATATAAATCTAATATGAAAGTCACATTAAAATGATAAAAATAACTTATATAACTTAAATGTAACCTAAATATGGAGTGGTCCCCATAATATTAATATTATCTGTATTATATTTTAGAAAATTATTTCCACCGCAATGAGCGGTGCCGGAAAAAGATAAGTTGAAAAATACAATGAAGTCGCTTAGAATTAAATATGGAGATAACACATTGCTCGAGAATAATAAACTAGATCATAACAATTGAAACATGAAGTTGAAAAAATTTAAGCAGAAATGTAAAAAATGTAAACATCTCCCGAAATAAGAACAATGGCTAGAATTAAATCAAAAGATTTTACATTTTAACCTAATGTATTAACTGATATAAATCCATATAATATTGAAGAGGGCCTGTTCTATCCTGGAGATCTTGGTAAGTGATTGAGTCATAAATTAACTAATAAACATGTTTCAACATCAAATAAGCTATTAAAATATAGAATTATTATATCTCATAATACCCCTCCTGTTTTGGCCTCTGGTTCTCCAGTTTGGTGACTTCCTCTTCTTTGACCTTCGTAATTTGGGCTGAATAATACTCCTTTTCTTCTATCTCGTGGGCCGAGTTGAACGCTTTCGATCATTATCTTCATATTTTGGATTAAAACCAGGTGTTTGATCATGTGCTTATCAATTTAATGTCCAATTCGCTGATTTACTTGTACGAACGCGGCTGGTTGTCTTTTCGATTAATTTTATTGAGCTATGATTAATTCGTGCCCGGGGAGGGGCTGGTTTGGAATATTTCGCGCTCTTCCTATTATAACAAGGAACGAGAACGCGCATCCTGCACAAATGAATGTTGCTATTACATATGCTACGCGTAATCCGAGTACTGCCATGTAAATATTGTCCGTTTTCACGTGTTGTTCGAATTCCAGTGCGGTTACGATGATAAAATATACAGACACCGCTATTGCAGCTAGTGCTGCTGCAACAACTAATAGTATATTCTACTAGTTGATCAGAATTAGCCCGATTATTCCAATTACTGACAGCGCAATACCAAGCACACCTATATAATCTGAATTCAGCACAAGTATGGCCAGTGCTGCTGGCCCCTTTACAAGCTCGAACATGATTCCAAACAGCAATAAGCCTTCTGCTCTCCTGAGCGATTGAACGGCGTTTTCGTCTTAAATTATTTCGTTTTCGACTATTTCCTCGATTTCGCGGTCGTCCTCAGAGTTCTGGGGGTCGATTTCGGGTTCCGGGCCGCTGTTCGTGTTCATTGAAGGTTCGTACGTTCGCTGGTTTTTAGTTGTAAATTAAATTAGTTGTAAATTAATTAGTTGTAAATTAAATATTTATATCCCACTCACTTAACTTTCGTTTATACTGGTTCAGTATCGTGTTCTAAACCTTTGAGGGCATCAAAGGTATGCTCCTTCATCTAGAAGAAGCGATTTCAGAAGAACGAGTCAATGCTCGATTCTCCTGTGCCTTTATTGGGTTTCGCGCTTTAGCTTTTCTTGGGCTGTTCAGAGCGGTGACCATCCATAATTTTGTATTAATAACGAGAATTAATGTGTGATTTTCTGTATAATTTTGAAATATCGTATAAAACACATTTCCTCACATCAGTTAGACAAAAAATAATTTAGCTTTAACTATATTGGACTTTGCAGCTTCAATTATAAACGCTAGTCTCTACTGTAAGTAACTATTGTGAGTAGGCCCTAATACAATATCACTTGGACTTGGACCTTCATAAGCTACTTCGACTACAATATTTGAAATTATGTTTTTTGAAAACTATTTCAAATCTTTGAACACGTGCCGAGTAATATCTGGATCTAATATATTTATTACATTAGAGGGGTCAAGAATAAACTCTTCCACGAAACAAATTAGTTCATACAGCAGTGAACATTAACTTACTACTGAACTCAGAGAATCAAATCTCTGAAATCAACGTAAAATCATCAACTGGTGACACTGTGAATTAAAGCAGGTGTGATTTGACTGAATTTAGTAAGAAATATTATCTTACTGCTCATAAGTGATGTCTTAACTCAAAATTCTATTTCCTGTTAAATTTCAGTTTATTAACTATAGAATATGCCCATTTTCCAATTGGTGATACTGCTAATAATGCTTGAAGTAGAATACTATCAAGCAGCTGGTTGTCATCAGATTTGTTTGAAATTGCCATGAGTTGTTCAAGCAAGTTGATTCTCCTTTTGTATGAAGGAGTAGCAAATTAACTTAACATTGGTGAGTTCAAGTTGAACCAGGACGCTATTTGAGTAGAATATTGTTGAGGGTTTTCTCCTTTTGAACTTTGTGTTGCTTTTTGAGATATATCTCAACTCAGGTCATCTATTAGTGCATGTTTAAAGACCATTCAACTGGAATAAGTTCTTTATTACCGGCACATCTAGATCTATGATGATATGTTTTTCTGAAATTTCACGGCCTTTCTTTGGCACGGTGAGAACAGATCGTTCGTAACGTCACAGCATTTGGGCGATGCTTGTTCAATCTGGTTACTTCAGATTAAGTATAATTGATACCTTGCACATGATTATGTTTGATTAGAAAAAATGAAGTTGTAAATGACAAGAAGTCGTCTAGACAATTAATTAGTATAAAGCAGTTTTTCACGCTAAAATGGTAGAAATTCTAGAAATTCTCTATTTTTGTTAATAATATAACGAAAAATATTAGGAAAAAGATCTAGAATTTATATTACATTGATTTATGATAAATATACGTAACTGTAGATTAATAGAATCACACGAACACATGAACACTTAGTTCATCGCTCTGGCTGTTCCTATTGGGCAGGTAGGTTCTTTTCTCTCTGTTTCAAGATGTCTTCAATGTTCTCGATTTTGTTCAGAGATTTAATTTTTTACTAGAATATTCCGCAATGATCTTTAGATATGAGATTTCGCTTGTAGAAAGACTGCACAATGATCATCAAGTTAGATTATATCTTCGTGATCTTCATGTTCGCGTGGTCTTCTGCGTAGTTCTGTATAATATCTTCAAGTTCGCTGCATAATTTTTTCTAGTATAGTTCGGGCTCAAACTGTTCTTCCGCGACCATCTGTCTAATTTCGCAAGCTTGCTTCAATTTAACTCAATGTTTGCACGTCTCTTTCGATTTTAATGTCTTACTCGGTAAGATCGGTTTCGATTTGACGTTCAATTTTTATGTCTTGGTCTTAAAAATTCAAGAGTTTTCAATAGTTTTCATGCCAAAGTGTTTTCTTTTAATTGGAGTTTAGAGAGTTTGCTTGGGTTAGGTTTACTTCGTGCTGACAGTCCCGTCAATGCGCCTAGTCCGGACTATGTAAAACATGTTCTATTGATCACATTAATTGAACAACTGTTATTTAATAATCGCGGTCAAAATATTTGCGAGATCAAGGTCTAAAAATGCGCAATTGTAGATATAAATCAAAATAACGTTAACTTTACTATTTGATCAATTTTTGTCAATTTAAACTTAATAATTTAGGCAATATCACAATTATATTGTTTAAATATGCTATATTAAGGCTTAAATAAATTAGATAATACTGTAAATAACATTTTATAATTTTTAAATCCTAATATACATGAAAATCATCATATATTTTTCATTATTTGTGGAGTGGAAATACTGACAAGCTTAACATTATTCCGTTTAAAATTAATTAATAACATAAAATAAACCTCTCAACTCAACTAATTTTTAATCGCAAAAATACTAACAGTTATTCAATTAAGTGGGCGTTATTAAAAGATTTTTAAAAGTTATTCTACATGTATAACTTGAATCTATAAAAAAGGTAATATTAATAATATATCTCTTTAGCAAAAAGGCTTTTTATAAACAAATTTTTGTGCGAGTTAGAAGCTTTTTATGAGGAGGAAACGCGAGCTTATGAGTTTTTATAACTGTGAATAAAATCAATATTTTATATTTACACTTCACTGCTCCTAGGTTTAGATCATCTTTTGTACACAGTGAGCGAAATAATTATAATTTAGACTGCTGTCAACAATAACATTTTATTGGCAATGTCTTTGAATGAATTTGACTATCTATTCGTTATTAAAATTCTTTATATTTGTCAACTGATGAACCCCTGATATTTAATGATTCCAGCAATTCGTGCTTCTTTAGTCTAAATTGAACCCGGTTCCCTTTTCTTCACGTAATAATTAATTGAATTTAATTGGGCTTTCCAATAACTAATATTGTTTTGACATAAAACACAACTGGGTAATAATTCAATACTTACGGCAAACTAACTGAAAGAAGCCGCACATCAACGACCTTGCATCACTTAGTTACCACTACTTAATAGAATTCGAATTCTTCATACTAACTCCTTAAACCTTCCAGCTCCTTTGAAAGCTTGGCATGTTTAAAAAATTATCAAATAATTGCTACTTTTAAAACTTGATTGTACTTGAAAATATTATAAATCTTCTTATTATTTAGTAAAATTTTACCAGTTATTAACTCAGTATTATTTATATATTTTCAATTAATAACAATTTTTATAGTTTTCGACTTGAAAATGGTTGCTTTGGAAATCTAAATTCTCTTAAAGTAATAGTAAACAAATTATAATACTATTTATATTCCAATATTATTTTGTTCATATACAGCTACTTTATAAGTTACTAAAATATAATATTTCGTTAGTGTTATAATCTAGAATAACATGAAGCTAAAACTAAGTTATACAAATACAATTTATTATTAAGTTAATTAATATAGCTGGGAACAGCTAGTTCAATGAAGTTGCTGCAGGTGATTGAAAATTTTGTATCTAATATTCATGTGCCTCCAAAGCATTTCATATATTAGAACTCAAATAATAACGTCATGTTAAAATATGCTTCAACTTCTACAATGAATGCAATAACTTTTGGATAATTCCAATGTTGCAAAGTTTAGGGGTAGTAGTACATAAAAACCGAGTGTGAAAGTGTTTATTGGTTGGAAACCGTAATATTCAACATGAAGATTATTTCATAGCATTCAAAATTTGTGGGTAACTTGAAAGTATCTTAATTAGAGTATTATATTTAGTAATTTTCTGGATTTTTGTACGTTCAACTTATAATGTATTGGTTGAAAGATTAGGATGCTTGATAATATGCGCATTGAATAATTGTATGTTACAAACTTTGACGATTTCTTCATTTAGTGAAGTGGCAACTGAATCCCAAAACCCACTTTTGGCAAGCTTTTATGATCATAGAACGATTACTATAAAATTATAATTAATATAACTTTTAGAGAAATCTCTAAGAACCTCACTTAAAGAGATATTAAAGTGAAATTCATAACGTAATATGATCAACCCATATATATATATATATACAATAAATATTAACAAAAATCACTTTTCACTTCACGACAGTCCAGTCAATGCGTCTTGTCCGGACTATGCGCAACATCGTAAATTGAAGGAATTTAGGTTAGCAAATTTCATGGTATATTTTGGAGTGGAGTGGATAATGATATTGATAGTTCATAAAATTACCCCCAGCAGTTAAGTGAGTCATTATATTTTATATAATATATTTTCTCACTTGAGTATAACAAGTGACACGGATTCCATTACTATTCTCCTCTTCTAGTACTGAGGGAAATATACTCCTCTTCGCATGGCTTGAATTCCCGCAGATGGGTCTAGGTCTACTGGAAAATCTGGTATCCACTCGAAGGAAACTTTCTCGTTGAATATGAGAACGTATTCTTCATTGAGCTCCAACTGGCTGAACATGCAGTATTCAGTATTTAGTTGGAGAACGTAGTAATCCCCATAAGATAGCCTGTTTCCTCCAGTTGTGTTTTGTATTTTGACTCTTACTTCATTGGAATTGCTCTCACAAGAAACTACTTTTATGTAGATTTTCGCCAGAGCCTATTTGGTACGTGGTTCGGTAAATTTAATGTTTTCTTCTTTCAATTTACCTAGTGTGTCTAATATTTAATATTTGTTTTCTGACGTCATTCTTGATTCTCCCATTTTCAAAACTTCAATGGTGTCGTCCTTGTTTCTCTCTTAGTTAAACTGTGATACTATATCATTTTATAATCTTTCAAGGTCGAAATCAGGAGTCCATGATCCAGATGCAATATGTTCAAATACGAGTTGGATTTACTTGGTATCTCCGTTCTTTCTTCTTGGTATGGCGTATCTAACTCCCCGTTTTAGAATGTAATACTACCCTCTATACTGTGGTCGCCAAGCCAACTTTGATTTCAAAAAATACTAACTATTTCAAAACTATTTTTTGTATTAATTTTAACTATATATTAACTCAATGTTTAGTAGCGTCTCCTTTCTATTTTATTACTTCTTCTAACCTTTTGGGCATAGAGTCAATCAAATGATTGATGATATCTAACGAGATTTACTCCAACGCCCTCTTTACTTCTTCATTTAATAAGTCATATGTGGTACATTCTTCAGGGGAAATGTTTGACTTCAGTGGATTCCAGCAGTGAAAAAGTGGATTTAAGTCTGGACTCATTACTGGAAAGCGATAGAGCTCAATGTTGTTAGCAGTATAAAAGTTTTTCATATACTTACTAAAATGTGTCGGGGCGTTATCTTGTTGCAACTTCAAGTTATGCTATTAAGTGATGGAAGTGTAACTTGTCTGAGAACTTAAGAATTGACAATTGAATTCATGGTCGTACCGCACGGCATAAACCATAATGGACCCTTATATCTATAGCTAATCGTACTATAGATCATGCACGAAAACAGTCCATATTTTACACTTCGAGAAAATACTTCGGATTCCACTCGTCTTTAGGTGTTCTGAGCACTCTACTCGCTCGATTTGCATAGCATTTTGAGCGATACTCATCGGTATACTAAAAAGTTCTCCAATATTCAATTGGTTGTTTCAGGTTCATTCGAGCAAAGTTCAAACTTTCCAATTTATGCTTTTCGGTAAGTTTTGGCTTTATCTTAGCAACATAGAAGCTTAAACTGAATTTGGCCAGGAGACGAGATACCGTTGTTAGAGACATGGAAATTCCACGAAGGGCTTAGTATTTTTCAGCTATGATTCGTCGAGTTTCGAATCTATGGCTCTGGCGATATTTAACAACGCGAAAATCTCAGCTTAGTCAAATTTTCTGACACTATTATCGGCATGAGAAGCTTCTAGCTTGCCTGTAACTTCAAAGTGCTTAAAAATGGAATAAACAGTTTGGAGACTACATTGAAGGCAACAAGCAATGTATTTCTTGGTTGCAACAGTTTGTGATTCTGTTTCTCACATTCTCATCATTATGCGACGCTCTTGTATTGTGATCCGTCGGCTTCGTGTGTGCTTCGTCATTTGAAGGATGAAGTGAAAAAGAAATGAACCGCAGAATTAATTGAATATGTTATAATTAGCATAAATACAGTGATTTAATTTTCAAGCGCAATTATTACATAAACATTTGTTAAAATCAAAGTTGGCTCGGACACCACAGTAGACCAAGTTGGCACCATTTTAGTCAAGAATTTAGACTTTTGTTTCGCTTTTGGCATTTTGGTTATCGTCAAAAATGTTATCTATTAATATGAAACTGTACTGAGTTTAGATCGACATTTGAGAAGTTTAATTAAAGGCTAACATTATTTTGGAATGAAGTGGAATTCTAAATAAGCAATATATTTACCAATACACCGAAAATAATGGATTAAATGTATTTTATGTATCAGTTAAGTCACGTTAAGTCTTATATTGTGAAAGTCCTATCATATTATATTCAGAATTGAATATATAAATATATATCAATATAAGTAATTTTCATTACTTCTTTTACAAAGAATAAATCTACGCTAAAAGTTAAGTCGAGCTTATGAGCAAACGAAATCAAAACTAATATCTGCCTCCTTAGTTTGTATATCATATATTCAATCACATAGTCAATATTATAGTAATATATAAATAAATAACGGGTTGAGCTTTTTGAAAGTGGAAACACTGGCGTGCGAGAGCCTATATTTTGTTTTCGAAAGTCTCACTGAAGTCTGTTTGTGCCGTCTCGAGGAAGTGAGATATATGTATAAAGTTCTAAATTACTATTTCACTATTACTATTTGTATTTCAGTAGTTGTGTGTCAACAGTGTTATTAATTCGGATGATATCTCATTCGAATCTATTTCAAGCTCGTTAATTCTATTCAGTAATTTTTTCGCTTCTTATTTGTTCACTCCTAAGTTTTCCTTCAACAATTTAATTTGGACGTTTTTGGAATCAATTCTGAAGAACTCCTAACTGACCATACTCGTGAAATTTGTTTACAATTAAAATGGGCTCTCGTTTATTAAAATAAAACAATTTTCCTTTGGGAAGATATCAAAACTTTGCAGTTGTTACGAGCAATTTGCAATTGACGGCTCTGCGAACGAGGTTAAGTTTATAGATCTCCGTTTAATCGGTAATGGCTCCTTCTAAAAACTTTTTATGAACTTCTTCGTTTGAACAATGGACATAATTCCGGGAGCCTTTCTCTGCATATTGAAGTGGATAGGATATATAGACACAAATGTGATTTACTTAATTGTGACATGGAAACTAAACAACGGCATTTACTTAAATTGAAACAATCAACTAGACAATTAACTAAACAATTTACACACAATAATTATTATCCCAAAATATTTAATTATATAATAAATATACGTAAATATTTTAAATATTGAATTAATTCGTATATCATTAATAATTTCTACTTTGCATAATAATTTCTTATATGTATCTTTGCAGTAAAAAATGTAACAAAGGTCTTAATGAAAAAGTAATAAATAAATCATTAGATGGTGATCTTCTTGGCGACTTGTGCATCAATCTTTGCGAGGATGTCGGCGGCCTGGTCCTTCATCTGCTTGATCTGGGCGTTTGTGCTGTCCATGAATTCGTCGAGTTCTTTTTCCATTTTCACGAGATCTTCTGCATACTCGTCAAATTTGTTGAGAGTATCTTTCATGTACTGTTCCATCTTGGCGTCGTCGCTAGCTATTTCATGGGCGTTGACGTATGGGATTTCTTCGTCGAGGCGGTTGTCTTGTACTTCTGCTTCTGTCATTCGGTTATGAAGTGGTGTTACTTTTAAATAAGTTCTCGGCATTCCATATTGAATGAACATATTCAAAATGAATACTTAATCTTTATCTCATTTTTGAACACACGGCGTACACTAAATCAAAAATCTGAGAATTTCTTTATAATTTATATATTATATAAAGCTTCATTCAACAGCAACAATTCAACGATAAATGTCAAGCTAGATAAAAGAAATTATAATATGATTTTACTATTATTTTCTGTGGAATGAATGGTTGTAGATGTCTGATCAATGATGTCATAATAGATGATCCAAACTAGATGCTAATGCTAAAGAAATTATTGACTGAGCATTGACTTAGTGAAGAAAGTGAAACGTCTTAGAATCACTTGTGTTGATAATGATTACGGAAAGAACAGTGATATTTAAAGAAAACCTTATTAAAATATTAAGTTTTAAATATAATAAGGTAATTAATATCTATGTTATGGAATTAATTCCAAATTACATTTACGTTAACTTTCAGTATATGTAATATCACACCAGTTCATCATTTCTTATCAATAAATCTATGTTTGTCCATAGCACAGTTCATTCTGCTGTCTCTATAAATTTAATAGTTCTGCTCCTTCACAAAATTTTCACCCTTTCCCTTGAACATAGTTGGCATCTCAATCAAAGTGGGATTGAAATTACCATATTCACGGTTGGAAGTTCTGTAAATTAGTTTGTGTGGATCCATTGTGGGATCAAGCTTCTACACATTTTTATTGAATTGATCTGGATTTTTAAAAACCTCTGGAACTTCACCTTAAAGCTTGGCATACACTTCTCTGGCTCTTTTTTCCATATCTTCTAAGTTTGTTGTCATTTTGGCGTAAATGAAGCGGAAATATTTTATGAAATTTATTTGCTTTTTATCATGAATTAAACACAATTTATTCACTCCCTTCATGTAATACTAATGGTTAATATAAAATCAAAATTAGGATTGAAACAGAAAAAGCAACGTTAAACTCCTGAAAACCGTAAGTAATTCGGAGTAATAGAAAGACATGCCGAATACAAACTAAGAGCAGAAAATTATAAAACTAATAGAAAAACATAATAAGAACTGATAAAAGCGGCAGAAAACAAAAATCCTGATGAATATACATTTTAGATGGAAAATTATTAATAAGGAGGGATACTAGGAATTAAAGAAATTAGAGATCCTTTATCCCATGCAAATGATGCAATTCCTTTATGTAAATTAGTTTCTAGCTTGAAAAAAACTCAGAGGCAAATAGAACAACTTAAGGGGGAGTTATACGATGTTTATAAGTAAAAAGATGAAGAGGTTGATAATATGATAACAGAACTCCAAGCAAAAGTAACAAGTTTAGAAACTGAAATTTAACGAAGAGATGTTGTAAAAACAAAAAGAGGAAATAGAAAAGTAACAGAAGTGTATGATGAAAAATTAGACAAAAATGTTTTAAAAGTTAAATCAGAAAGGCGTAAATGAAATAGTGAGGCGGTATTGACTTTTACTAAACCTAATCTATAATTTCTGACATGAAAAATCAAAAAATAGTTTGATGTTTAAATATTATTTATTTCTAATAACATTTGATATATTTACAATATATTTTATGCAAAATATTTAACCACTTCATACATGCCACTAACAATAATTCCTCCTATAAAATCATTAAAATATTAACGCAACGCCAAAAGTTTCTAGTTATAGTAACCAATTTAACGCAGATAATCACTAAATATACTTATAACACCACCAATAACACAGTGTAATAAAAAATACGAACAGTTTGATATATTTCCGTCGATTCCAAAAATTGATCATTAAAATACATTATTTTCACCAATGTTAGAATTTAATAGTTTAATAAGCGAAGAATTTTTTAAAATAGACGAATCACATTATTTCGCAAATAAAATTAAATTATAAATAATATAAAATAAATAAGACATAAAAAATAATATTTATAAATGTGATTAGCTAGAACAACACGCTGGAACAATTTAGTAAGAAATATTCACAATAATATAGTTGTAAATTGATTTACAATTAAGTTATAAATGAAGAAACAAAATAAGCCTGAGATATTACCTTAATATTATTTTTGACAACATATATCTGTATTTATCTAATCACTCATCTTCATCATCAGTGTCATACCAATTTTTTAAACTATTAAAATTATTTAATATTGTATTAATGTTCTAAATCAATTTACCATTTATATATGCATCTAATTTATTAACTTTATTTATCATCTCACAAGTAAGTTATTTATTAAATTATAACTTATTTTTAAACAGTGATACAATTTAATCGCATGACTAAAAATCAGACGTATTATTATTCTAAACATCAAAAACTTCAGTAAAAACACTGCAATTTTATGTCTACGACCGCGATTATATTTACATTAATTATCTGGGAGGACAAAACAGAAATTTATTTCATTAAAGGAGGTGTCATAAATAACATAGTTATCGTAAATGTCTTTGTTTCATTATTTACTGATATTTATATTATTTACTGTTTAATATAACTTAATTTGATTAAATATGAAATTAATTCTGGATTATATTACTTTATGTTACTATAAATTAAAATATAGTTGATATCGAATTAATCAAATTTGTATCATCCATGTATTTATAAATATGGAATTATAATTACAAATCTAATATAATACGATTTTACATATCATTATCAACTCACTCCTAAATGAAGCAGCGCCCTGTTGGTATTATGGAGTCTTTACGCTCCCTTAAGTGCTAACGGAATATCAAAAGTTTTTCAACAACTTAAAATTATTTTAAGTTGTTGAAAAACGGGAAAAAGATCTGGTTATGCAAGAGGTGCTCCGCGATGTACTACAACAAAAGCAAGTTTAACTTCACGGCTCACTTGAAATCAAAGCACGAAACCATCGACTTCGACAAAGAGTATCAGAACTACATCAAATCTGCTACTTTTAGCACAATAAGTGCGATTACTCCCATACAGAATGCTGATTCTCTCATGATGACTACTATTACTCCAAGTCCACCACCAAAGAGGTAGCTTCGTTCTCAAGAAGAAAGTCAAAAAATAGAAGAGATTCTCAGATTTTTTGCTGTATGCGATTTATCTTTTGAAAAGGTAAAGATACCTTTTGTTTAGCAATTTCTTAGCAAAATAAGAGGTCCTGATGTTGGCACGTTGAGTACATCAACGTTAAAACGTCACGTAAATGATTTACAAGAAAAGATTCATGCAAAAGTATTTTCAAGACAAGAAATACCTGAATTCTGTTCCATTCTTCTTGATGGCCTTACTGTTGGAGATCGACACACGTATGGATTTATTGTTTACCGCTAATCTTCAGTAGATTATTACAGTATGGTAACTTTTGAAGGATCGCAAACTGGTGAATGGTTGTATTCTGAGCTGCAAAAGATAGTTGACGAGCTGGAAGCCTTGAACATATTTCCTAGAGCATTTGTAGCGGACGGTTCGTATACCATTGGCAAGGGAATACGCTTGCTAAATGAAAATAGGGCAAGAAGTAACAAAGAACCAATTTGCAGGATTCATTGCTTCGTTCACACAATTAATTTAGTCTTAACAGACTATCTTAGAAAATTTGATCTTGTTGCAGAAGTGCACTCATCTGAGTAATACAAAGAAGATCCTCGCTCTGTGTCTTCGTTTGTGTGTACAAGATGGTACTCATTCCTCAAAACTCTGTTGTCTCTAGAAAATTGTTAAATCAAAGAACAAGAAGAACACATTCGTATACTTAAAATATTCAGCGAAATGTTTGGATATTATGAGGCAAGCCATAGGAAGACATCAAATACAATTCCATAGACATTAGATGATTATAAGGCAAGGATTGGCTATGATACACCTCAAGCTCTATTTGCGTAGCAGTAAATTAACGAAAGATTTGACAATAACATGGATTTTGCATCGAAGCACTTAATGGATATGTACAGTGGACTAGTTCCTAATTCAACAAAAAACAGAGAAATATTTGAAAGTATGGTTGCGAAATCTGGTTAAATTAACAAGTTATTAGGTTTACAGTTACGTCAAGATGTTCTTCGTAACCACTGCAAAGGTGTGTATTTGAAAGAGATTGATAAGCGTAAATACTAGTACGAGACTACACAAGAATATTGGCAATGTGTTGTTCTTATTGATCCCAGAGCAAGTTCAGTCAAAGATTTTGTTGATATATGTGATGTTATACCATTATCCGAGGCCGATGTTGAACGTTTGTTTAGTATGGTGGGGCTTATAACGACAAAAAGACGTGTAATGATTGGTAACACGCTTCTAAATAGTTTAATTACTGTTAAGAAAGATACACTCTAAATGTATGCTGAATGATTAATATATATTGTTTAACCCATTATATTTCATTTTACGTCTTTAAATGAATAGTATTATCTTTTAAAATATAACTATTAGAAAAACAGTATATTTATTAACAAATGCATGTGTGAATTAATACCTACATATATATTCTATTTATTTACATATATTCCACAGTTATTTATATATTCCACTCCAAAGCTAGCGCGTCAACACAAATGTGGCGCTACAGCTTATCATCGTCTCTATCGCGCTACAGCGTCTTTTGTTGATTCTTATCGTCTATTGGTTGGCTTTAATAAAATATTCCTCCTATAAATCGCAAATCATCTATGAACATTGAATCACTGTTGTCTGCATCTTCACGTATAAAACCATCTTTTGTTGAAATAGATCCATATCATTAATATTTGCCGAAATCAGAAAGCTCAACAAACTCCTAAACAATTGGCTTCGATGATATTTAATGTGAAGAGTACAAGTAGTGCTAAACTTTTATATTTGTTAATAAATTGAAGATTTAATGCATTCATAACTCATTTGAAATAAAACTTTGCTCAGAAAGATGTTAAAATTTAGAAGCAGAACTTAATGAGATTTAAATGCAATGTGATAAGCTTGCCAAGCGTTACATAGAAGTTCTTGGTTGATACTTGTTTATTTATAGATATTTATAGTATACATTATCACCTTAGTACAATTATTTAACATGTCCTATAATACATGTTAAAAAGTTAAGTCAGGTGTATTTTGATCTCATATTTTACAGTTATATTTTACAATATATTTTAAGATACAAGTTCCTTCTTCTAATCATAATTTGAATATTTTCAAAATTATATTCCCTTGGCTAGTCCAAAGTATACATGTATAATTAGTATAATTAATATTACATATGTACCAGTGTGCTCATATTGTTTAATATATTATGAAATTCGGAATTATACTTGTCATTCTTCAATTCGATTTGTTTAGATTAAACTTAATTGCTCAGACTCACTAGTTTAGGAACATTATTCTGAATTTTTTAATCATTTCACTTATTTTAAATCTAAATTTAAACTAAACAGTAACTAGACAATTTCATTTACATTTTCATTTAAACACTTTGAGAAGTGTTCACATCGCATCTTTGAGCGCCTCATAGTTTCTAATGAGTCGTTCAAAATTCCTCTGAATGGATCCGTTAACTGAAGCGTTTAAAAAATCAACCGTTTACTAAAATATATTCAACTTTTCCAAACTGTTCTCCAGATTCATTTTCAGTTCTTTCAATTCGTTTTTAAATATTTGGAACTCGCAGGAACTGTTCTGGAGGTTCTACTAGAAATAGGAACTCGAATCGCAATTCATTTGGAGTGGAGTAGATAGAATTAGATATAGGCTGAAAATATTTGGAACGAGAGGGAAATATTGGAAATAAAAGGAAACATTGACCTAGTAATTTAATCTATTGGTATTTAATCTTCCAATTGTACAGATGGAAAGCAAATATTAAGTTAAAAACATTAAAGGATGGCACAATCAAAGAATTATGTAAAATATAAAAATAGAGTTTGGAAATAGGTATATTATCTATAGCGACTTTATTTCCCACTATAAAACAATTAATCCACCACCAACAACCCCGAAATTAAGACCCCAGGTGTTAATCATGTTGACGAAGCAATGCATCAAAGGTAACCACTAATCAATACCAACAAATCAACCTCTCGTGCAAACCGAAGGAAATAACGAGCAAAGAGAAACTGAGACGCGAGAACCAGTTTCTGGAAATTAAGTTAGCGAATCAGGTAAAACTGGTCTGCTGACGACTTAGAGAGGCCCTGCGGAATCTTTACTGAGTGGGCACAAATGACGGGTTGAACCCGTTTTGAAAGTGGAAACACTGGCGAGCGAGCCTTTCATTTCTTTAAAATATGTAAGATCTATCTGTTTCCTAAATATTATATGTTCCTAGGATATTTGGTTATCTATCTTGTATTATGATTAAATAATTAATAACGACAAATTTTGCCAATGATAAGTAATAAAAATTCAATAATATGTTCACATTACATTAACTAAAAATAGTTTTACTAATCTTCTCACTCATGTTGTAAATCCTCAATTATCAGCGGTTGTTCCGAGACCGTCCGATCCAGCGTTGCCTTAATTTTCTCACTCGCTCATGTTCCAAGTCTTCAATTCTCGACGGTTACTCCGATTATTATTATTATTATTATTATTATTAATAAATAAACATATGCTGTGTAAGTCAATTTTTTTGCAATAAATTTGAAAATTTGAAATTCAGATGAAAATGCTTTCATAGCTTTTATGATGTGTAATAATGACATAGTGTGTAAGTAATTTCATTTAAATCACGTTTTAAATCGGATCTAATATTATTTCCAGTAAATATTGGCTCATATACTTAGTATGTCAATTTAGAGCGTTATTCACCACTTCACAATGTCATATCATGTATGGTCCGATAATGAAATACAAATGTTAATCGCCGGACTCAAAAGATACAACTTCGATTGGGACGAAGTGCGGCGTAAAATACTTCCAAACCTAACGGTTGCGCAAATTAAGAACAAATTCTATTCTAACAGGTATTACAAAACTCTCTCAATGTAGCCTATTACAAAACAAGAAAAACTTTTGTTAAAATCTTAAACACCTAGTACGTAAAACAAGAGTCCAGAAACACAGTAAGAAATAACAGATTTGCTCAATAAACTAACTGATTCATTGACGAAATGAAAGTCCATAAAGTATAGCAATTTATCTTTTCGTTTTCAGAATC
>CAXDID010001240.1:0-81345 GCA_963988835.1 Hexamita inflata
TTTCTGAGTACTCAGAGTATTTGGTATAAGTTGTATTATGTGCGCATTTGATGGGTGCATAACTACTAGGCAATTATTTTTTCAGAGTAATGTGAAAAGTATTTAACTTTGTATCTTTGGCGTTATTAAAATATTTTTATGAAATCACAAGTGGCGTTTAATAAGTTAGATGGTTGTTAATACGTGACTTAACATATAACTGAACGATTACAGCTTATTATAACTGGATACTGCTTCTAATTGGTATTAGAACACAGAACTATAGAGACAACTGCGTGGCGGCTGACGTGTCCACGTTCCAAAGTTAGCACCTTTCCCATCCAACTCTATACTTCCTACGATATTTATTGCTTTACAGTTATGTCGTGCCGTTCTATTTGATAATGGCCGGTGGTATGCGGTTGTGTTCAGAAAGCGCAGCCGCAGCGATGCCCATCGACTTGCGAATCGTGAAATATATTAAAAAAATATTGCAAACGTGGCACGCACGAATACTCTTATCGGTATTTTAGAAGCTGACGATACTGGTATCGTTCTGGTGCAACTGGAGAAATCGCAAATTGCGATCGACCAAAGATCATCCGAGTTGTGTTAAATATTTCTGAGTACTCAGAGTATTTGGTATAAGTTGTATTATGTGCGCATTTGATGGGTGCATAACTACTAGGCAATTATTTTTTCAGAGTAATGTGAAAAGTATTTAACTTTGTATCTTTGGCGTTATTAAAATATTTTTATGAAATCACAAGTGGCGTTTAATAAGTTAGATGGTTGTTAATACGTGACTTAACATATAACTGAACGATTACAGCTTATTATAACTGGATACTGCTTCTAATTGGTATTAGAACACAGAACTATAGAGACAACTGCGTGGCGGCGACCCGTGTTGTCCACGTCTAAAGTTAGCTAACCTTTTTCCCGATTCCTATTTCTAATATTTCTATCGATATTTGTTGTCTTTACAGTTATGTCGCGCCGTTTCTATTTGATAATAACGTGGATGGCATGCGGCTGTTGTTCGAGATTAGCGCATAGCAGCAAGTGGCCCCCTTTCGATTGCGTATCCGTGAATATTTATATTAAAATAATATTTGTTACATACGTGGACGCACAATACTCTATATAGTATTTTATGAAAGCTGACGATACTGCTATAGTATCTGGTTGCAACTGAAGAAATCGAAAATTGCATCGTCCAAAGTATTCATCCGAGTTGAGTTAAATATTTCTGAAGTACTTAGTGGAGTTATTTTGGATTAAGTGATGTATTATGTGTGCGCATTTGAGGGTTGTTTTTCCATAACTACGGCAATTATTTTTTTAGAGTAATGTGATAAAGTATTTAACTTTGTATCTTTGGCGTTATTAAAATATTTTTATGAAATCACAAGTGGCGTTTAATAAGTTAGATGATTGTAACACGTGACTTATTATATAACTGAACGATTACAGATTATTATAACTGGATACTGCTTCTGATTGGTATTAGAACACAGAAATATAGAGCCAACAGCGTGGCGGCTGACGTGTCCACGTTCTAAAGTTAGCACCTTTCCCATCCTATTCTATATTTCTACGATATTTGTTGCTTTACAGTTATGTCGCGCCGTTCTATTTGATAATAACCGGTGGCATGCGGCTGTGTTCGGATAGCGCAGCAGCAGTGGCGCCCTTCGACTTGCGTACCGTGAAATATTTATATTAAAATATATGTTACATACGTGGCACGCACGAATACTCTTATCAGTATTTTAGAAGCTGACGATACTGCTATAGTTCTGGTGCAACTGAAGAAATCGAAAATTGCGATCGTCCAAAGATCATCCGAGTTGAGTTAAATATTTCTGAGTACTTAGAGTATTTGGTATAAGTTGTATTATGTGCGCATTTGATGGGTGCATAACTACTGCGCAATTATTTTTTCATAGTAATGTGAAAAGTATTTAACTTTGTATCTTTGGCGTTATTAAAATATTTTTATGAAATCACAAGTGGCGTTTAATAAGTTAGATGATTGTAACACGTGACTTATTATATAACTGAACGATTACAGATTATTATAACTGGATACTGCTTCTGATTGGTATTAGAACACAGAAATATAGAGCCAACAGCGTGGCGGCTGACGTGTCCACGTTCTAAAGTTAGCACCTTTCCCATCCTATTCTATATTTCTACGATATTTGTTGCTTTACAGTTATGTCGCGCCGTTCTATTTGATAATAACCGGTGGCATGAAAAATCATTAAATTTTACTGTTTGGAATCAATATTATAGCTAAGTACTCAATAGTTGCATTAGTTTTCATTTATCTTATTTCCAAACAACGATTAAATGATTTTGCTGAAGAATAAATAAATTTTTATGTTCAGTTGCATGACTTGGTCATACTTGTTGTCATAAAATTCGGCTACAAACCCCCAAAATATTTGAGAAATTACATGTATCAAAGAGGTTAGCATTAATTAATGTATTATCTAGGGGTAAAGAAATACATATTTTATGATCTCGACCCAAACTATTCATCGAATGTTCTTCACACAATTCTGTCTATTTTCAGATGTTAAATTTGAATTAAACTGAATTCATTTACATAAGCAGCAACATAACTAGACTCTATAAATATTGATAGTAGAGATGTCTTGGAGATGCTTCTGAGTTGTATGACTTTGTATTTTATATTCTGTAAAATGAAATATATCCCACTCACTTAACTTTCATTTATACTTGCATGGTCTACGTTTCAAGCGCATGTCTTCGCGGGCAACATACTCAATGTTGGAGAACCGGCCTCATACCCAGTCGTCGATGGAAATATTGAATGTGTTCGCTCCAATTACAATGAAGCCACATCTAACAGTGCCAACCAATTCCGTCAATAATTTACATGATAAATTAAGAACTTAGTGAAAGGTGAACATAGAGTATGGTGATTTGTTGGTCTTTCATCTCGAAAGATTGTTACAAATTCGAGATTGAATATTTACCATTATAGATTCTACAAGCAGTACCCTAACTTTAAACCACAAGTAAATTTTGCTATTAAGTACACAAAAAGCATTTTCTATTAATTTACAACAAAGTCCATTTTGAAGTGTGTTACAATTAAAAAATTAGCTCAATATGGTTAAATATGTAATGTAGACTATGTAACAAATATAGAAGGAGAGAGTCCAATTCTCACTATTGAAAGAAATAAATGTGTTTTTTCCTTGGCAACTTAGGTCCCTCAGTTTGTCGGTGACTTCAGTTTGTTCATTTTTCATGGAGTGGTGTGCTATTTATCATTTTGTGCCCAATGCATAAATATCATATTAGAATATTCAAAATCATGTCAAAATGTGTCAAGTATATAAAAAAGATTCTAACAATTAAATATTATGTATTTTATATTTAAATAAATCAAATGTTGTCTTCTATATTAATGTTATGTAAATAGTTGTAATCATAAAGCTAATAACTGTGTTAAAACCATTTACTAATAAATAGTAATGTACATAATTATTGCTTGAAATCAAAACAAATAAGTAATTTGAAATAGAATAACAGTATATATTTATCGCAAAAATCAAACAATATTTTTATATATACTGAGAGTATATAATACTCTGCAATAAACTATGATATTGAGAATGTTGATGTTAACAACTTTGCTCTGTTTGGTTTAAACTTGAATAAACAAATAATAGTTGACTCAATAATAAATATATCAATTAAATTTGAAGTTCTTTAAGGAGCGCTAATATGTCATACGTGTGACATATAAGTTCAAAATTCAACATTAATATTTGTTGCATCTGGATACTAACTGGCTGGATTAATGATATCAGCAAATTATATTGTGGTATTGATTTAAACTTTTATTCAATTTAAATTTGAATGTTAATATTCGTCTGGTTTGATAAATTCAATTAATTAATCGTTATCTCAATTTAACATAAATGATAGTAAAATGACTGGAAATAATTTAAATTATAATTAGAATAATGGATATATCTCTTCAAATGTCAATGTAAGCATTATAATAATTGTCTAATAGTTTTAAGTTTGTGTAAATTAAACCAATTCCACTGGACAATCTAGTCTAAATATTATATTTTTAGGAACAGTTTAAGAATAATCATGTACAATATGTGGAAAATAATATGTAGTTTATGGGTTATGTCTTGACTAATTACAAAACGGAAACATAATCAATGATTTATTGCAATGTGTTTATCCATTTGTATATTTTAACGATGAATGCCAATGCAGCTACGGTTACCTTTTTAACAATTCAGTTTGTGTTAATATTTTAAGCGAGTTAACAACGTTAAAATCCGAAAATTTATAGATGGTATCAAACATACTAACTATTAAAGAAAATATATAAAATCTCAAAAATTTGTAGCAATAATAACAACAAGATTTAGAGTAAAATCTGATAACAAATATTTCAACTTTAAACAACCTAATTAAAGATAATATATCTACATTACGCACATAGTTAACTGACATCAATAACTAGTTATAAATAACTGTATTTACAAATATAACCCAGTTAGAATAGAGCATTTAGTAATTATAAAATGAAATAGCAAAACTATAATAGAATTCAAACTGTGGATATAATGATCCGTAGAGTAATATTACGCAGAATATAAGTAATTATTCATAAAATGTCTCATATAAAGTTAACGATAGTCAATTAACTTGTTCTTAGATTGTATAAATTGAAAAATTTGATTTACAAATAATTACATTTTATATAAGTTCATATAACTTCTAAACAGGGCCTGTATTCAGATAAAGAATAGATATCACTGATTCTTATATTGACATCGCAGATACTTCATATTCTAATTAAGTATATCCACTATTTTTATAACAAGTTATATTTAACAATATTAAAATTTAGTTAGGCACCCAAAATTCAAGTTATGGGTCTATTTTAACAAATAATTATGTTGCATAAATATTCCAATTAAGTGTTATATCACGTGAATTTAGTTCTATTTCTATTAACTCGGGGCAACTCAATATAATCGGATCTTCTTTATAAAATTCAAATTTATCAAGTTTGTTACTTAATCTTACATTTGCTATGTCCACTGGAAGCATATGCCTAGTTGGACAGACTTCACAGTTCATATATATTTCTAACTATTACGTTATGGGAATTTATCAAAGTTCTACCAGTGTTGCTTTAGGAGCAATGGTTTGTAAAAATAGCAGTTTCACAATTATTAATTATACATTTAGTCCAGATATATTTAAAATCGGAAATTCATCTTCGTACCTCTTCAGCTTTATCAATTGTAGTATCGTTGAAATAATTGGTGCCGCTGTACTTCAAAGTATTTACGCCAATAATACTTAGCCTTTATAACTTACATAAATCTCAACAACAGATTCAATATTCTTTTAATATGGCGGCATTTGTGCTTCACTTATGAATTCAATAATATTAATTAAATAATATATACACGATATGTAATAATCAATTAATACTTAGTTCATTCAGAATTCTGGAAGTATAATCGGTCAATCGTTTTCTACTTAAACATAAATCAATTTAGATAGCGTTTGTGCTTAGTAATTAATTTAAAGTTCAGCTAGTACTAAACAGGTTGGCGTTATAGGTAATATAGAAGGAAATATATCCATATTGAATAGCGCTATATCACAGAATGTGTCATTTGGAATACTATTTCGTTTTGGTATCGTTGGATTATTGAACTAAAACATTTTACCAAATATTTCAACATTTATAAATGTAATTATAAGCACCATAGGGATTTAAAGTACAGCAACGATTAGCAACTCCTTCGATATTTCGATGTTGATAGGTAGAGTTGATTAAAATACAATATTCAACAATACATCGGTTGTGAATGGGTATTTGAATGGATATGGGCAAATTGGTGGATTTATAGGGTATGCTGGAAACGGGACTTATCGCTATTTAAACAATTGCATTGTATCAAACAACAGTATTTTGGGTCCGTAAAACTGTGGTGGAATAAATGGGTATTCTGGCTCCGTTGTAAACATTACTGTTTAAAATAGCAATTTGTCCAACAGCACTATTGGTTAATTGGGAAGATATTATATAGGTGGTCTCATGGGTCAAATAATACAAACGAGTATTTACATTTCAAACGTAAAATTGCTCAACATGTCTATAGTTGGATCTTCATAAGTTGCTTTCTTAGTCGGAAGCTACAATGGAGGGTCATTTACTATTTCTGGCTCTAGTTCGAGTGGAAGTAATTATGTGAATACTAAGTTACAACCAAATTGCAATGTGCTGAATATTTCTAACTCTTAGAGTGGATGTTGAGTGATAAATATCTTTAACTGATTGAAATTTCATTTTTAATGTCTAAGTTGTTTTATAGAAGTGAAATAATTCACTATTGATATAAAGTTATGGCTACACTTAGTTAATTATTTATTTAAATCTAAATTATTTGATAAAGCAGCACAAACTGATTTCTTTTGATTTATTGTGTCGTTTAACGGATTCAACAACGAAGCAATTTGCAGTGCTATTCACAACTACCCATAGAAGAGTTGACATATCTCATAAATCGTAAACTACTCCCTTACACTGCAAGGTTATGATGTATGAAGGTGATTTCATTGAGGAGTGGTTGAATTGGAACGCGTTCATTTATATTTATAAATATTCTTCCACTTTAAATTTAGAATATAATGTTATACATAATGTAACCCAATTATCTTATGATAAACTCTTTATGATATAAAAAGCCTTTGTAAACCAGAACGATATATGGCAATACATATATTGTTCAGTAGATAATTATATTTTAATTACAATATGCATATTTTACAAGCCGTATTTGATCTCATTTTACTCACAAATAAAAGCATGATTATCATTTAAACGCCATTAATCGAATTGGCAGAGCTACACAGTTTTAGTAAATATTGTAACATAAAAAATGAAAAAATATGAAAGAGAACTTGATAGGATATATAACTTTAAAATATAATGAATACATTATAGTATTTATTCTCATTTCACTCAGTCTATGTCGACGTTGACTTTCTCGCCGGCCTGCCTCTGCCTCTCGGCCTGGAAGGCGGCTTTCTTGAGTTTCTCGGAGGTCTCGGCTCCGGTCTTGTTCACGAGCTCGAAGAAGACGCCCTCTTTCCTCACGAGGTTGGCGGGCGTGTCGAACTCGGCGATGTTGCCCTTGTCCATCACGATGATCCTGTCGAAGTCGATGATGGTGTCGAGTCTGTGGGCGATGGAGAGCACGGTCACTTCGCTGAAGGCGTTTCTGATGGTCTGCTGGATGAGCTGGTCGTTCTCTCTGTCGACCTGTGCGGTGGCCTCGTCCAGGATGACGCAGCTGGCCTTTCTCAGCAGGGCTCTGGCGACGCACACGAGCTGCTTCTGGCCGGCCGAGAGGTTGTCTCCGTTGGTGGCGATCTTGGAGTCCAGCTGGCCCGGCTGCTTCAGGAAGTACTCCTTCATCTGGACCTGCTCGAGGGCCTCCCACATGCGCTTGTCGTCGATGCGCTCGAGGCCTTCGGTCTTGACTCCCTCCGCGTCGGCCTGGGAGTACGGGCAGAGGCACTGTCTCAACGTACCCGAAAACAGGAACGGGTCCTGGGGGATGATGGTGAAGGCCTTCCTGGCCTGGTGGAGCCCGAGCTCCAGGATGTTCACGCCGTCCACGATGATCTCGGAGCCCTTGTCCGGCTCGGCCAGTCTGTACATGGCGACTGTGATGGAGGACTTGCCGGCGCCGGTTCTGCCCACGATGCCGATGTGTTCCTTCGGCTGCAGCTTGAAGTCGAGTTTCTTCAGGACCAGGTCTAGCTCCGGCCTGTACCTGAACTGGAGGTTCTTGACCTCGATGCCGGAGTTGTTTCTGGGCCAGTTCGGGTCCAGGTTCGCTTCTTTCTTCACGAACTTTCCTTCGGCCGGGAGGTTCCCGTACTCGTCGAGTCTTTCTACGGAGGCCATTTCGCCGTCGAGGCTGACCAGGGTAATAACGAACTGCATTAATACATTACTGATGCTGAAACCTCACAATGATACCGGTGTATTGGGCGATGTTTTGGCTGTATGGTGCGATGAGCATGGCGATTAAAGAGATCAAGAAGGCGAAGCAGCTGGTGAGCATACCGAGGCGGGTCCTGAGGGATGACATCAACCTGATGAAGTTTATTTATTGCTTTGTGCTATCAGCAACTTTTATTACATAAGTGTATTCAAAATATTCGTGTTATATATTAATAGTAATGACTTGTTTTTTTTCATTTAATGTACGTTAATTGTATTAACTTTATGAGTTGACCAAATTTAACATAAAATTAATTGTGAAGTTTTATGTTATCTATATAATAAAGAAGCCACTAATCGTTGAAAACACCCGGGATTCTGCATTTAAACACCATAGTAATATGATTATTGTATTGTATACGATTGATACAATAACAATATCAATTAACACGTTGCAATTTATCGTATTTACACATTTTAGTCATGTTAATTTGCATTTACCACTTCCTATTAAAAGTATGGTCAAGAAAAGAGATGTTGTTCCGGAGCCGCCTGAAAACTACGATTAGATAAATCCGTAGCTTCCTCCGATTGATACGCAGGGCCATTGGATAACCAACAGCTTCATGGCTCCTTTGGTCAGGAAGATTCGCAAGCAGAAGAACATGTACATGTGTAATGTGAGTCCGGTCTCCGCGCGCTTGCAAGCAAAGTCTTCAGGCCAGCGCGTGGCCGAGTAGTGGAACAAGCAGATTCTCCACCACCGCTCCACTGGTAAGCCGATGAAGTCACTTCTGAGCTAGCTTTTCCAAGCTAACAAGAAGATGATAATGCTGTTATTGCTCTATGTGCCCATCACCTCCCTTTGCGGGGTCTGCTCTCCAATAGCAGTCCGCGAGTTCACATCCGTTCTTGTTCCCCAGACGTTCTACGACTGCGACCAGTTCTTCACCTCGAACCCGAATTTTACTTCCAACCCGCCCAAGTTCACCGAGCTCGGGTACGTTGACGGGCTATACAAGGCGTTTAAGCAGCTCTGGGGGTACTTGATCCTCGTTTTCTGCGCCCAGGTGGTGAACTTTGTGGCCCAGAATCTGTCAATGTCGAATTTACTCAGAATCTCTACCAGTGGAATTAGCGGATTCTTGGATCTCGTGTTCAATAAGGTGCTTGTGCTGTCAGATTAAACCAGGTCCTCCTCAGCTGCTGGAAACATCACAAATTTATTGTACACAGATACGCTCATGATCGCGACCATGATCACGTTTATTCACTTCATCGTACAAGTGCCGATTGATCTGATCATCTACATCATCTACTTGGGCGTATAAATTAATCCAATAGCACTTGTAGGTTTAACGGCCTATCTCATCCTGTTCCCAGTTGTTGGTATCGTAATTGGTAAAATAGCGTTCCTCCAGAAGAAAATCATGTCCATCAGAGATATGAGAATGAAAAGAGCCACCGAGGTGCTCAACGGCATCAAGGTCATCAAGCTCTTCAGCCTCGAACAGGTCCAGCACGCCCGTCTCCAAAACGCAAGAAACAAAGAAATCAAAGAGCTCTTCAAGTTCTCCATCTGCTTCTCCGTTTTCGGCCTCGTCGCCTCCGCAGCCGCTCCCATGATGACGGCCATCGCCTTCGTGGTCATGACCTATAAGGACAAGTTCGACATTGCCTCCGCCTTCACGACCATGTTCCTCTTCCAGTACCTCGCCTTCGCCATCGTGATGCTGCCCATACTCATGAGCAGCCTTGCCCAGTCTCTCATCAGTTCCAGCAGACTCTCCGCCTTCTTGCAGCTCCCAGAAAGAGACCCCGGCGTGATCGTGAAGATCCACGAGCTGGACCCGAACCAGCGCGACAAGCTGCCCCAAGAAGTTCTGAACGAAGAAGTCGCCCTCAAAGTCACCGGAAAGCCCAGCTTCACCTGGAACCTGGCCTCCGACAAAGTGGTCCCGCCAGTCATGGACCCGTTCTTCAAGGACAACGAGAGGACCACGAACTTCATCAACAAGAAGTTCCCGCTAGAACTCAAGAAGTACGAACTGGAGCTGGCCAAGTACAACAAGAGCCACCAAATCCAGCCAGCCGTCGAAACCCAAGTCAACGTGAACCAGCTCACCGCCGAAGAATCCGAACAACTCACCGTAGCCCTCACCAAGGAGTCCAAAGACATGGTCTTGGTCGACAAATGGTGCCTCGCCTTCGACGTGCCCTTCGTGAGCAGACTCCAGAGCCTCGAGCAGTACAACTTCACCAACTACGTCCCTGAAAGAAAGCACACCGAACTAGACAGACTCAAGCTCCAGGCCATCCACCTCCAGACGATGCGCTTCTACATGAACAAGAACAACAACGCCGATTTAGTCGACGGCCCGGCGGTCGTCAAGAACCTGGACCTCGAGGTCAAGAAAGGAGACATCATTGGCGTATGCGGCCAGGTGGGCCAAGGAAAGACCAGCTTCTTTAACGCCATCCTGGGCGAGATGAGACTCACCGATTCTAGCAGAACCAAGCTCAGCACCTATATGAGCAAGGACGGCATCAAGCCCATCTACAACGACTACGATCTCGAGAAAGTTCAACAAGAAGACCCGAGATTCGACGCCGAAATCCCACACATCTACGTTAATGGGACCATCGCCTACTTCTCGCAGGCCTGCCACATCTTCTCCAAGTCCGCCAGGCAGAACATCCTCTTCAACAAGCCCTACGACGCCGAGAAGTACAAACGCGTGGTCGAGATGTGCTGCCTCAAGGACGACTTCGCAATTCTGCCTGCTGGAGACCAGACTGAGGTCGGCGGAAAGGGAGTTACTTTGTCCGGCGGTCAGAAAGCCAGACTTTCTCTCGCCAGAGCCATCTACTCCGACGCCAGCATCTACCTCCTCGACGACCCGCTCTCGGCCGTGGACGCACACGTGGGCAAGACCATCTGGAACGACGCCATCCTGGGCTACCTCAAGAGCAGGGGCGCCACCGTCATCATTGCCTCCCACCAGACCCAGTACTTCAACGACTGCGACAAGATCATTTAAATCACTGACGGCGAGATCGTCAACTACGACACCGTCCAGAACCTCATGAAAGACAACGTCAAGATCATCGGTATTACCGGAGAAACATCCACACAACATAGTTAAATTACCACATAAGTAATTAAGGAAGTAAACGTCCAATAAACAGTATAAGAAGAAATAAAATCAACTGATTCTTAAGCCTAACAACAAAAATCAGAGTAACTTTCTGCATCTGGAAATGTAAAATTAACTGTGTACAAAAAATGGGTTACTTCTGGTTCTATTGCTTTAAGCATTATAACGTTACTATTGTTAGTTACATAGACGGGAATTAATCAGTATTAAACAATTATGGTATCTCATTGGGCCAGTGATAAGTATGGTTGGACAGCCAAAGAAAATAAAACTAGTTCAATGAGTTTTGTTATGACCGATTGTGTAAAAGCAAATATTGATCCTTTCTATTGTGGGTCATCCGATTACCATGGAATTGATACACCAAATGTAGTATAAGCTATTTTACATGACATTGATCAAACAAATTATGCCAAATAATTTGCTTTGCGAGCTCAGGTTGTAGCTGGATGTATTGATTATAAAAACGCTAAATATTCTATGACACCTATCAAAAGTTCAAATAATTATTTATGGCTCTATATTGGATTAACTGGAGGTGTAATAATTTTCAACTTCTTGGGAAATATTGCTTTCAGTTCCTTCTGTCTTTCAGTAGCTAGAAAATTGCATGATACAATGTTAGGTGCTGTTTTAAGAACTAAGATGGGATTCTTCGACACAACTCCACAAGGAAGAATTATGAATAGATTTTCCAAAGATACAGATGCAGTTGATTCAGGTATTATGAGATATTTGCAAGGCGGAGTAATGACTGGTCTTATGATTTTGGGTATGATAATATCCATAGCCGTCGTGAACTACCCGTGCTTGGTCGTTATCATCCCAGGTATAGTTTTATTTGGTATCTTATTCGTGCTCTTTAGACTCGCTTATCCACAAGTAAAGCGTTTGGAAGCCATCACAAGATCCCCGGTCTTCTCTATCTGTTAGGAAAGCGTCGACAGCCTCGTTTCGATCAGAGCCTTCGCCCTAGAAGAAAAGCAGAAAACCGACTTCAGAGCCGCGGTAAACATCAACTCGTCCCTGTACTTCCAACAATACAGCCTCATGCGCTGGCTCGTTTTCCGCCTGGGCATGCTCACCAGCTGCTTCGCCTTCTTGATCTCTTTAATCGCCATGCTCATCGCACCATTCAGCCAAGAAATAGCCTAATACACCGGTATCATTGTGAGCTACGGTTTCAGCATCAGCAACATCCTCATGCAGTTCGTTATCACCCTGGTCAGCCTCGACGGCGAAATGGCCTCCGTGGAAAGACTCGACGAGTACGGAAACCTCCCGGCCGAAGGAAAGTTCGTGAAGAAAGAAGCGAACCTGGACCCGAACTGGCCCAGAAACAACTCCGGCATCGAGGTGAAGAACCTCCAGTTCAGGTACAGACCGGAGCTAGACCTCGTCCTGAAGAAACTCGACTTCAAGCTGCAGCCGAAAGAACACATCGGCATCGTGGGCAGAACCGGCGCCGGCAAGTCCTCCATCACAGTCGCCATGTACAGACTGGCCGAGCCGGACAAGGGCTCCGAGATCATCGTGGACGGCGTGAACATCCTGGAGCTCGGGCTCCACCAGGCCAGGAAGGCCTTCACCATCATCCCCCAGGACCCGTTCCTGTTTTCGGGTACGTTGAGACAGTGCCTCTGCCCGTACTCCCAGGCCGACGCGGAGGGAGTCAAGACCGAAGGCCTCGAGCGCATCGACGACAAGCGCATGTGGGAGGCCCTCGAGCAGGTCCAGATGAAGGAGTACTTCCTGAAGCAGCCGGGCCAGCTGGACTCCAAGATCGCCACCAACGGAGACAACCTCTCCGCCGGCCAGAAGCAGCTCGTGTGCGTCGCCAGAGCCCTGCTGAGAAAGGCCAGCTGCGTCATCCTGGACGAAGCCACCGCACAGGTCGACAGAGAGAACGACCAGCTCATCCAGCAGACCATCAGAAACGCCTTCAGCGAAGTGACCGTGCTCTCCATCGCCCACAGACTCGACACCATCATCGACTTCGACAGGATCATCGTGATGGACAAGGGCAACATCGCCGAGTTCGACACGCCCGCCAACCTCGTGAGGAAAGAAGGCGTCTTCTTCGAGCTCGTGAACAAGACCGGAGCCGAGACCTCCGAGAAACTCAAGAAAGCCGCCTTCCAGGCCGAGAGGCAGAGACAGGCCGGCGAGAAAGTCAACGTCGACATAGACTGAGTGAAATGAGAATCAAATACTACCTGTAACCAACCACATTTAATCATAATCTTATAATAGCATAATAGGTAAGGTTAAATAATAGCCGTTATAAGACAGCTCGAAACTGTTAAGGTGAGTTGCTTCTATGTGGGACAGCTCTATTTAAACTTTTGCTTAGTATATAAGACTTTCTATGAATTATATAGATCATGTACTAAATTATAGTAACAATAATGTTATTATCCAACAAAGATAATTTTTACATGAAATAACAATTTAAACTAATTATTATTGTTATTCATCTCAAAACTAGAATATAATAGAAGTTCACTCCATATATGGACTCTGAGAACGAATAACAATAATAACCACAGGAACAACAGGAAAACAGCAACGCAAACGAGTAAAATTTATCTCCAGAAGAATAAGCAAAAATTAAAGCAGAAAAGAAAAAAGCTAAAAAAGCTGCAAAGAAAGCTGCAGAAGCTGCAGAAAAAGCCGCTTTAGAATAAGCAAACAAACAAGCTGAAAATTAAGAAGTGATAGTAGAAACTGACGAAGAGAAAGCCAAGAAAGAAGCCGAAGAGAAAGCACAAAAGGAAGCCGAAGAGAAAGCCAAGAAAGAAGCCGAAGAGAAAGCACAAAAGGAAGCAGAAGAGAAAGCACAAAAGGAAGCAGAAGAGAAAGCAAAGAAAGAAGCAGAAGAGAAAGCACAAAAGGAAGCCGAAGAGAAAGCCAAGAAAGAAGCAGAAGAGAAAGCACAAAAGGAAGCCGAAGAGAAAGCCAAGAAAGAAGCCGAAGAGAAAGCACAAAAGGAAGCCGAAGAGAAAGCCAAGACGGAAGCAGAAGAGAAAGCACAAAAGGAAGCAGAAGAGAAAGCAAAGAAAGAAGCAGAAGAGAAAGCACAAAAGGAAGCCGAAGAGAAAGCCAAGAAAGAAGCAGAAGAGAAAGCACAAAAGGAAGCCGAAGAGAAAGCCAAGAAAGAAGCAGAAGAGAAAGCTAAGAAAGAAGCCGAAGAGAAAGCCAAGAAGGAAGCAGAAGAGAAAGCAAAGAAAGAAGCAGAAGAAAAAGCACAAAAGGAAGCCGAAGAGAAAGCCAAGAAAGAAGCAGAAGAGAAAGCACAAAAGGAAGCCGAAGAGAAAGCAAAGAAGGAAGCAGAAGAGAAAGCCAAGAAAGAAGCCGAAACTAAATTAGCCTTAACCAAAACTACTGTTGAGGCCAAGCCAGAGCCAAAGCTCGTTTCCGCTCCAGCTCCAAAATCCGAATTGTTCTTCTCACCAGTGAATCCATCATTCCCGACTAAGAAGGTAAAGATGGTTGTGCTTGGTAACGCCTTCATCGGCAAGACCGCTCTCTGCAACCGCATCTTCAAGAACCGCTACACTGAGTAAACCAAGAACACCGTTGGTGCCGATGCATTCCAACTCGAGTTTTCTTCCAATAATATGAATGTTTCTCTCACCATGTTCGACACTGCCGGAATGGAGCAGTACCAGGCCATGTCCACCCAGCACGTGCGCCAAGCCGACTACTGCCTCGTCTGCTACGCCGTTGACGACGAGAGGTCCATCGCCTCCGTCAAGACCTGGGTCGAGTTCGTTCAGAAGAACAACGCCACCTGCAAGATGGTCCTCGTTGGTAACAAGGCCGACGTTGAAGGAAAGGACGAATCAGCTTTGGAGGAACTGAAGATGAAGTTCACCAAGGTCGTTAAGTGCTCCGCCAAAACGGGCGAAAACGTCGCCGAGGTCCTCAAAATTGACTGGGCCACCGTCACCGAGCACGTAAAGGAACTGGTTCAACAACCAAAGGGAGGATGCTGCTGAACACAGTGAACGAAAAACTATTATTATTTTAATATAGAAAATCTATAATTAAATTAATTACAATTTTTTTGACCTGATTATTCATTAATCTTTCTTGAGTTCTTAACAAAAAGTCTATTCGTTTGGGGATTCGCTTCTTATCATTTTAGAAACAAAACTAAAATAAATGAATATTTACAAATGATTTTAAATGATTATTTGTTAGGTTTTAAAAACATGATATTTGAATATAATGAAATTTAAGCTCAATTATGCTCTGTTGATGAGATTTTACTCTTTTCCAACATAACGCCAATACAAACGGCGACTACCAGTATAAGTCCTCCGAAAATACCAAGTGAAATCGTCATTGTATTCTTCTGTGTGTCGATGATCATGTAAGTTGTTTGAACGTATTCAGAATCAGTTACGTAGTAGTAAACCGCGTTATCCCTGTTTTTAGCTTTCATCACGTTTTCTCTGTTAGCTTCGCAGATGTCTGGTGTATTGGCTATATCTATAGTGCAGCTGAGAACTGTCCGTATTGTTTTCTCTGTGAAGTTGGTGGTTACGTTGGTGCTGTATATTTGTTGTAACTTATATCCAGTATCATCCTTTATAATTACTGATAAGTTCAAGCTTGAATTGAGTGCTTCTTTCGTTTGGCACCTATCTCCTTCCTTCATCCAGGTGACGATTTCCAGGTGGTTCTTCTTTTAGCGTACGACTATTTTATCTATGCACGTTCTTAAAATTGGAATGTACTGAGTGTTGAAGTCAACCAAGTACTTTCCATCAATATCTTAGATTTCAACGTAAACTTGGACGTTTCCGTCTTCGGTTTGGTCCATTAAATATTTCATTTGGTCTTCTGGAACGTCGAAGAAAATCTGTGGATTCTGGAGGAATTCGTTTATTGAAATCGTTTTGTTGAAGAAGAACTATGTTTCGTTTGCTTTCACTTCTAAATTCAGAACAACTTTTGAGTGTTTTTACTTTATGTTTTAAGCAAACGCATAGTCTGGATCGGTCGCGTTAATTTCTAAACATGAAAGTGTGCCGTTTAGTCCGGTTGCGATCACCAGCTCATTATTGTTAAGAGATGCACGGGTTGTAAGAGAGTTGTAGCAATTCAGTGAGTTGTTGCTGAAGATGAACTCGGCTGGCGAGGTTATCGCGCCGAAAGTAGATCCTATAATGGGGTAGTCCACGCTTAAACGCACGTCTAGTGTGTTATCTGCTTTAAAACGCTTCACGAAATCGTCAACAATAAGCTTTTCAGCAGCTGTGTACTTGTTAATCTCGGTTGGTGCATACGGTGAGAGTAAATACCTCTTAATATTCAAAAACGCGGTGTTGGCAGTGGTGAACTCGCCACCAACTAAAAACTTGTTTGTGGTCGCAACAGAGCGAATTGGAACTCTGGTCCACTTATTGTCTTTCTTGTACTAAAAATATGGGGTGAAAGTTGGAACGGTGCAGTCTTACGGAACCACATCAAATGCGAACCAGTCATCAATAAGAGAATATGATAAACGAGTATCCGCAAAGCATGAAGATTAGTTTGAAAGAGTGTGATAAACATCAGATACTGATTCGTTTATCTCATATTTATCATCCAAGAAGACCTAAAACGCTCCAAAAGTAGCAGTTAATGTAGCGTCGTATAACGCTTAAGTGGTGAATGTATAAGATACTGTAATAGTCTTGTTGTAATAGTATCTAAAAGCTATAGCAGCACCAGTTGCTGGAATCTTGATTGCCGTGTTAGTTGCAGAGTTCAAGTACATATATACCGTCGAAGCTTTACCATTCAATACCTAACACATATTATCACTTGTTATAAACTCAAACAATGGATTGGGTACCAAATAAAGTTTCATTACTCTTGTCACACGACTGCCTACTATGTAAGAAGCTGGAGAAAAGCATTACGCAAAAGTTCTTAACTCTTTGCTCAACATTAAATTGAAAATAAGCATATTCTGAAGTGGTAATAATACATTCATTCAAAATTATATTCTATAGATATATAATATTTATACATAATACATAACTAAATCGAAAATAATACACAAGTGACCGAATATATAATGAGTGAATATAATATTATTCACACAGTTCAATATGCGTGTATTTTTTCTATTCTTTCTTCACAAAATTTATAATGTATTATTTTTAAATATTATCTGTATATTTTAACAATTTTCTAATTCTATATTTATAGCAGTTATATAACATTAACGTATATATGATTTTAGATTTGAAGGTATACTAAAATAGCATATATTTAACTTTGTAGATGTAGTTCGAAGCTAATAACCCATATATGTATTTTACTTATCAGTATTTCCTATCATTTTATAAATCTGTTATCTACTTTTTAATGCATTATTTAATTACTACATAACCTCGAATTGAACCACTCACCCTTGTTCGAATACAGACACCCGAGCAGTTTTCAAAAATGGCCAGGGTGTCTATAAGTGAGAGCAAATCTGGCTCAGTTTGGTATATTTCTTGTGTTAGATTTGGTTTTCCATTTCAGTTACAAACACCTTTTCCAAAAAATTCTGAAAATTTTATCAAATTTCTGGTTTCTTGATCTAATTTGCATAAATTACCATTATATAGAAGATTAAGTAGCATATAATTTATATATACATGGTCATACAAAGCTCCAAAGCTCTTTTAAATCTATTAAATACAGAAGAGATTTGCAATGTTCAATTCACTTACAACCCCTTTTGTAGTTCAGTTATAGATACCTTTACTATAAAAAATCTATAAAAATATATAAAAAATCTGAGTACTTCGGGTGTCTGTAAGTGAAAGGGGATGGGTGTCTCAGGTAATTCGAGGTTATGTAGTATATGACTTGGTTTTTCAATTTTTTCAAAAATTCTTCTTCAAGAGAAATAATGAAGAAAAATGACGTTTTTGAAGTATGATTGAAAATAATTAGGGAAATAATGTTGCAAGTGTTTTAATCTCAACTCCATTCATTCATAAAATATGACAAAGTATGAATATTGTTGAATGAGCGAAAATAATCAAAAATCATTAAAAATGAAATTCAAATTAAAGCGATATAGATCCTCTGACTACATCAAATTTTATTAGAATCCTTACCATCTTCAATATTAGTTTTTCAAACCTCTGTGGTATTTGAAGAAAATATTTAGGTTTGGGTGCATTTGGATCCCAGATTTGATTTTGGGATTTTTACTTACTATCTCATTTAGCTATATATCTACTCATATTTTTACTCACATCCCTTTTTTATTAGATTTACCACCTCTATATTTAGTCTCCGAGCAGGGAGGAAAAGATCGAGGGGCCCCTCTGGGGTATCGATCTTTGGAGGGGCGGCGAGCCCCTGGACGTCGAGGGTCGCCAGGCCCGGTAGGGCTAGCCGAAGGCGTCTGGCAGGACCCGTGGACCCCGGCGTAGCCGTTGCTTGGATCCAGGAACACCCAAACCCAACCCTCCATTTGAAGATAATAAAATGTCTCTATTCTTTGATGTTCAATTTTTCCAAAAAGTCACTCTTGTACAAAAATATGACCAAGTTTTAAAATCGCAAATCACTTTTTCTTCACAAGTTCTCGAGTTCGGCCTGAGAAACGAATATTACGTTGTGGTTCTCGAGGAGCTCGAGCATTATCTGGTTCACAAAACTGGAGTAACTCTGGGGTCTATCGTTCAAGTAGCTGTCGGCCAGGCACGCGCTCACCTCCAGGAGCTGTTGTTCGGTGAGGTCGAATATTTCCTGCAGCCTGGATCTGTAAACCAGGACTAGTTTCTCGAACGCGCGCTGATTCCTCTTCTCTGCAGAGGACTGGTACTTCTGCTTGGAAATGAACACACTGTGCTGGCGGTGGCTTTGAACACTTATCATTTCCTGAGTGGAGCGGAAGAATTAACACATTAGATGCGCTAAATACAATCATAAGCTGAATTGCGTGTGTTTGATTGTATGTGAAAGTATTTATAAAAATTTGATAAATTACAATTTACACTCAATTTACTTTGAAGTTTTTTACCGAATTGTTGTGAAGTATTATGATTCTATAACAATACACAAGAGGTATTTCACACACACTATTTAGCCAGCTAAATTAGTGTATATTAATAACTAAATCTATCTAAATAAGAAGAAAGGATAAGATAAAACGACAAAGGTAGTAAAATTCATCAACAAAATGTTCAAAACCAATCAGATTATGTTGTCATCAGTGATAAGGTATGTGATTTTAAATGAAGTTTAACTAAGGGAGTTTAAACGAATAAACTGTAATAAATTAATGAAGTGAATCAATTAAGGCGATCCAATCAAGGGACAAGTATTATTTTACATATTAAAACAAATTTAGCCAGATTTTATAACAGTTCAAACATTTCATATTATATACATATATTGAAATAAATTGCCTAATTCCACTCCACTATATAATATGATGCACTTATCCGGTTCTTTTACGTTTTCAAAATCTGTGAAAACTACATCTGTGGTTTATCGCCAAACGCGCAGAAAATTCGAAGTATAATAAAAAATAGACGATTTTATCGACGAGCGAGTTGACCAGTCACTATTTAGCAACGATTAATTTAAGCGTTTTATTCAGCTGATTAAGCAGCAGTTCGACGTAAATACGATTATCCTTTCCATGATATACTACGAACGATTTAAAAACGAATTCATTTTCTCCTCAGTAGATGAACTCATGGTGTCAAGTTTCATCCTAGCCGATATGTTCCTAAATGACAAATAACAAGTGATCCCCGTTCTCAAAATCCACCAAATGCAACTGGAAAATATTGATTAAAAGCTTTACGAACTATTAGACCACTGCGGCGACATGCTGTTTGTAGAAGCAGAAGATTTTAACGCATACAAAGCCCAAATGGACATGGATTGAAGACCGCTGAAACACAAAATGAATTTAGAGATTATTTATAATTATTGTACAAAATGCTACTGTTTAAAATCTAAGAATACTTACAAAATCTAAGAACTACAAAGAACAGATTCAATTGAACGTAGAATTTGTTAAAACTAAGAAAATAATGTAATATATAACTTTATTTACTAGAATTATAATGATTCCACACCAACATAGATCAGACATCAGACATCACAAATCTATTTTCGTACGTGTGGTAAATATGATGTATTTTTAACAATTATTTTCATTTGACGAATGACTTAAATTATTTACTTTAAAAGTATCATTCGTCTTTTCAGATTTATTACATAAATATATTTATGAACAGTGTTTGATATTAAATTCAAATTTCAATGAATATTATTACATTATTTATCAATATATGTCATTCTCAAAGATGAAATGGCCAGTCAGAGCCCTCATAACCAGTTTCTATTAACTATGAACTTACTTCATCTTGTGAATTTGCCTTTTAGATTTGTTCTTTATTCAACGAACTTTTAGCGTTGGTTTTCGAGGGTATTTTCATGATATGATCTATTTTGTGTCTGTTCTTATCTACAAGTTTTTTGTATGAACACTAGTCGTTTGCGCTGAGCTTGAATTCAGTTTTCACATGATCTTCAAGCTTCTTTCTGTAGTTAATACGTTACTCTATGTCATAGGTTAACCAAGTTCCTTCTTCTTTTTTGAGTTTCTATTAAATATAAACAGAAATTTCTTCTTATAATTTGGGATCATATTCTGGAAGGGCGTTTGGAATTAATACGCTGAAAAACCTGTTTTGTGATCTTGCCTTTGTTTGGTAGGATTCAACGCCCAATTTGCTGTCTATCTTATACCAATCAACTCTTGGCAACTTAGCTTTGTTATTTTGATAGTATATTGGGATTTCATCCATTTTTCCCTAAAAATTTATCTATTTAGCAACGGCCTCTAGTAATTTTTTGTCCAGTTCTTCTGTAAATATTTTTATTCTTGTCATGAATATGAAGTGGTACAATAACTACCTAAACAAAATTCCCTAAATATAAATAACAAAACAAGTAAAATAAATAAATGAGATTTGGTATTAATTATTTTCTGATGAAATATCAAATTACAAAAATAACTTTATTATTATCAAAAATATAGCTCTGCGTAATTATTTTCATACTTTTAAAATAACAGTTCTTATTTGATTTGAAGTTTATACACATTTATATACTTACGTTAAGACATACTGTACATTAAGTTAAGCACCAATAAATAAATCATTAATATTGCTTTTCGAACAATGTTAATGTTTCTCCACACCACACCATAACAAATAAAATATAGATTTAGAAATAGGGAATTTTATTATCGCTATAGTCTTAATACAATCTTCTACTACATTTGATGTATATATAACAGTTTTAAGAATGCGAAATGATATATTTTAATTATCAAATATAAGCGGAATAGTTATTTTCATTCAAAACATAATTCATTTCATAACGAAGGTTTTGAATATCATTTCATCAAATATGAATTCTGTTTTACCACAAGTCCTATACTTTTATATCAATAGATAATGTTTTGACTATCATTCAGAGCTAAATCACTCTAAAAATATAAATTAATAAATAAATAATTATATATATATATATATATATATATATTTATATATATATACCTGTTGGGTCTTTACTGAGTGGGCATAAATGACGGGTTGAGCCCGTTTTGAAAGTGGAAACACTGGCGTGCGAGAACCTATGTTTTGCTTTCGAAAGTCTCAATGAAGTCTGTTTGTGCTGTCTCGAGGAAGTGAGATATATATATATATATATATTTATTTATTTATTGTTTTACCTTCATTCTCATATGATACTACCTCCACTAGTATACTTCTATTAAATAGCTGGGATAGTTTGAACAATATTTTGTTGATATTGGGGTTTTAAACTACTTTTCTTGTTTTTATCACAATAGAAAATGGTTATAATAATTAGAATAAACCCCACTATGCTCCCAATAACAATCAAAACGGTTGCCCACTGAGGGAACTTATTCGGCATTCCAATATATGAACCGTCATTTGCAACTAATTGAGCGGAATCAGGGTCTAGTTCAGTTGAAGAACCTCTTGAATGAGAACCTATATTTGCATAAACACCAGCACTAGCGTCATAATACTTCGGAATAACAGTAAGTGCAGTTGTTTCAATACAGAAAGCGTTGCTGCCGATTGGAACGTAAAAATTACCACCAGCACCCCAACCACTACCCCAGGAATTTCGAACAACCCAGACATCAATACCTTTCTTCTTCCCATACCCAACGAAGGTAGTGATCCATTTACTTTTAAATACAGTTTACATAATTTTAAGTACCTTCGGAATACTTAGCACAAGGACATGACTCACCAGTCCAGGACTTACCATTGTAAAAAGAAAATGAATCCGAAAATCCTGCGGCCATGGTACCAACAACAACTATACCACGAGATAAATATGATTTAATTTCTTTTCTCGCCTCAGTTGTGAAAGTTTTATAAGAATCTAAATATATATAGATTAAACCTGTATCTGTAGAAACTTGGCCATCAGAGACTTTATACTGCTTATACGGAAGCGTATAATCGCTAAGTTAGATTTTTGGTGTGTATTTTGACACGCCAAATTTACTTTACTCAGTTGTCCATGTTGTATAGGGGAAATCCTTTTCTAGTTCAATTGTATTTAAAACAGAACCTAAATCATATTCATTGATTGCAGTCATAAAATTACCTCCTATACAATAGGTACTATTTTATGAGTTCATCACCAAATATAACTCTGACAAATCATAGTTGTTTTATTCCCATATAGTTCCAGTATAATGAGATTTGTCATGCAACATTGCATTTTCAAGAGCGGCTGTTGTTCCAAATGCCCAACAGCTACCACAATTTCCTTAATCTCTTGGAGTAGTTACCAATCCCGCCTCTAATAAGTCAACAGATTCATAAATTTATGAAACAGTCTCGAGTGGATTCATTATATTACATACCAGCTTATTCTTGCAATCTGTTATTACATTTCCTGCTGATTTTCTTGTGGGTAAATTTATTAATCCTCCTGTATTCAATTCTTGGTCCATATTAGAAATGATATCACATGTATCACATGTAACAATAACAGTTAGCAATTTATTCAACGAGTCACAAAACTATTGTTTTGATTCTTCAGAGCTTTATTTATTAAAGCATAAGACAAATTTAGAGTAAGATACTTCACAACCTTCGTGCTAAGTAATATTACAGTTAAGTTGTAAACATGAAATTACTAAGCTAAACATTATGTGAAGTGGATTACTTATATCAATATGCTAAATTATCCAAACCAATAAACAAAATATGATTCATCTTATCTTATCTGTTAAAAGATAATTGAAATGTACAATAGGTATATAGATACTAGTATGCATAAAGATTATTATTTCAGCAACATACTTATGTGACAACAAGAGCGATTAATAATGATAAACACATTTTATAAATAGAAACGAGTATATATATCCCATTCACTTAACTTGCATGGTTTACATTATATATTAATTATGAAATATCCACTATTGTCCAATACTTCATTGTCTGGGACAATAGAAAACCATTATTATGCAATGTTGGACAAAATAATGATAAAACGATTACCAAGCCTGTGATGACCAACATAAACTTTATATAGAGTTTTCATAGTGTTTACTGTTTTCATTGTGTGTTAAAATAATGCAAAATATTAATATTACAACAATTAACGTGTAAAAATAAGCGAAAACTTAATGAATATTATCATAAAAATTATTAGAATATATATTATTTTTACTATATATATATTTACTATATATTGAAAGTGGAAATATGGGCGTGCGAGAGCCTTTGTTTTACTTTCGAAAGTCTCAATGAAGTCTGTTTGTGCCGTCTCGAGGAAGTGATATATATATTTATATATATTTACTATATATATTATTTTTACTTGGCTATGGTAAAATAACTAATACATATTTATTGAACATAAACAGAATCATAAGAATATAGATTATTTTACTTAGCTATAGTAAAATATTTACAGTGGTGGGCCCTCGAAATGCTTTTTTGAATTAGGAAGAAGAATGAAGTTTATTATTTGAATCTTACTTATATCACTGCCCGGCTCAATAATGAGTGTGTTCTCCCTCCTCATCAATACACTCATTAACTCTATTTACTATTGATTTGTAAAGTGCTTCAATCACATCAAGGCCTGGTTGAGCCTTGGATAGCTGTGCTACAATAATTAACGTATATAACTCTGTATATACTTCAATAATAAGTTTCAACTTTACCTAACGTTGTATAATTTAACAATCAAGAAAATTGATTTCTCATTATGAAATGGAAGTGGAAGATCATAAGTAAAATAACTGTTGTTTTAGAGTAGCATCAATATATTATTTAATGCTGGGCCCGACTAACCCACTTGATTCCATTCTTCAAGAAACAAAATGCATTCATTATTTGAATATTGAGAATGAAAGCGACTGTAACTACCTGAATTATAATTCTAATTAAGCGAAGTACCCATACTTCATCTTGAGCTCCCGGTTGAGATTGAAAGAAAAAGTCCTCCATTGTTTTTCGTGATTAAGAAATACCTAAAATCGTTCAGATTGACCCAGTTGAAGATGAACACCGAGGTCCTCTGCAGGTCCAGTGCTTGCGCTACTAGTTATAAATTACATATTGCGTCCGTATACCAATCATTGGATCCTCTTATTCTTTTCTCCAATCAGGCTTTACTACCATATATTTTCGAGATAAAATCTTTCATAAATTAGTTTTGTTGACTAAAACGTAGAAATTACACAGGGACATCTTAAACAAGTGATATAACTAGTTCAGATTGGCACAATATTTTATGAATTCATCCGTTGGACCCAGAAATGAAGAGAATACAAACGCTTCAGAACTGCCTAAGTTTGTTAAGTGAATTAGTTGACCTTCCCTAAACATCTTCTACCGCGTTTATTTTTGTCATTGCCGTCCTTTTATTGCATGTGGTAATTTCTATTTTTCCTTTTTGGAATATTAAATACCGACTTTGAATAGTCGATTATGGTCTAATACGATCGAAATCATATTTTTGGCCCTCTTGTGTTAATGAGTAGTTCATGAATAATCTCCAACTTGAGATTATTTATTGGAATTTGTCATCCGCATTAGAAGTGGCAAAATATTTTAATATATAATTACTCACATAGTAAACAAGAAAAAGCAATTCCACCTCCCATAACTGTATTCATTGCGTTTAGATGTATTGTTGGATTGTTGCTGTTGAGTCATGTTATTATTAGAAATGGTATGATGGATAGCTTATTTAGTGATACAAAAATGTGTCTCTATGGAACAGAGAAAGTGCGAAAAACAAAGAGTAAAAAACTCCCTCACTCGAACTGCCCGTAAACGCCCTTTCCGCACGAAACGCATTTTCCACTCCTTATTCCGGTCACCATCCCGTGGTATCCACTCCGATTTACCAGTTCCTGCCCGCATTCGCAAATAGTTGATGTGAACTGAGAGGAAACGTTTCCGAGATAAATGTTTTACAGTTTGAATTGTTTTCCAATTTCACGGGCGCGCTCCAAAGTTGTTAACGGAGTCCTTGAAACGTTCTTCATCTTATAGTCCGGGTGGAATGCGCTCAAATGCCACGGAATTTGCGTTGAGATTGAAGACAAAAATTATGCAATTTATGTGAGCTCCTCAGGAGAGTCGTTGAGGCCGGGAATGATCAAAGTGGTCAATAAATGAATGAAATTATATTATACTAATTATTACTAATATTACTATCATTAGATATATATAAGTAATAGAGATTATTTTCTATTTTTAAATATATTTCATAAATTTTAAAAGGATTATGTTGATTCATGATAACAATGATAATAATATTGTGTATTTATCATTTTAACAATATTTATATAAATATGAATGAGATTTTCACTCCATCCAAATGAATGAATTTGAATTGAAACTGTAAATACAGAATCTCTGTTATCTTAAATGTATATTTGATATTTATTAGTTATAATATTAAGGTCACCGGCCTTCTTCTCAACCTACCAAGCTCTTTAATCAATTATTCGTGTGCTGACAATAATCTTTTGGCACTTCCTTTTGATATGCTTTTGCTTGGTCTGTAATTACATTTTTGCATTGTTTTAGATTTGGTATAGCTGAATGGAAGAATTTTGTGCTTTGTTACAACTTTAACAACGATTCAACAGAAAATGCATTGTTTTGTGGGTCTTTGAACAAATATGCTGCAAGTAAATATGTAAAACCAGATTCTGTTTAAGTTTATCTAATAACCTCTTTTTAGCAAGGATAATTGATAAATTATAGTATGTATTGCCTTTAACATGATCAATTCCAACGTGGCGAGACCAATTGTTTTTCTTTACGTCGTATTGCTCCAAGGGTGCCTTGGGGTTTTGGGGTCGCCGATATATGTTTTATGATGATGGCACCAATACTAATTTGAATGCGTTATTTATATTGTTGTGATTGAAAAAAGGGTTTGTAAAGCTAATTCTTCATCATAAAATAAGAATTACTTAATGATTTCCTCGTATGCATCCATTTGTTAAAGAATTCTGTTGTGTTATTCATCTATTTTAATGGGAAGTGGAAAATGAATGTATTAATATATATTAATTAGTCAATAATATCACATAAAGGGACTCCAGATAAAGGGCAGCTTACGGTAGACTGGGACAAAATGAGAAGCGGACCATGTTTTAAGTAATATTCCATTATTGTTTTTACGAATATGGATTCTTTATACAGCCACTTGCACCTGAAGTATTCACTTCAAGTGGTCACCTCGGTTGTTATATTGTTGTCGAAGAAGAACTTTATGTTATCGCAGACTTCCTTCAGGCGGCCACCCATTTTAATATAAGAAGCCTCGTTGAAGCACTTCAAATCGATGTTAATCGCCGAAATGTACTTCACAAGCTCAGAACGCACCTCAGGAGACATGAAACCGTTGGTTTTGTACACTGTTTTAATGTTATTATGATGAGCAAGCTTGCAAATGTCAAGATTATACTCAATCCAGATCGTAGGCTCGTTATACGTAAAGGCAATCGACGGAATTTTCTTCCTCAAACAGAAATCAATTACCTGTTGCGGAGTAAGCTCGTCCTCCTACTAGCACCTATCCTCGATATCACCCGGACGCTCCATAGACAAACTCCAATTTTAACAAAAATCACACTTAAAATTACAACCTATCGTTCCAATTGAAAATATCTAAGAGTTGGGATAAAAGTGATAAAGAGGCTTCTTCTCGATCGGATCCACATGCACTGCAGATGGACGAGAGTGAACTGCTAAATACAACACACCGTTTTTATTAAGTCTCACTCCACATATCCCTGTTTTATCAAGAGAAATACGGCAATAATGGTTACAAGCTGTGCATTAAACGACTTGATTTGGCATTTAGGTGCAAAACTAACATTGATGCATTTGATGTGGATTAGGTTTACAACTAAATATTTACATCTTATTTATTAAATTATTCACTTCATCAATGAATAATTTTCAAGATAAAACTTAAACAGAAAGTATTTAACAGCTAGTCAAGTAAATATAATAGTATCAGAATAAATAAAAATGTAATATGAGCTTGGACATAAATTTTAAGTTGCAATATTTATATTGCGATTTGGCTAAGTGATTAATTTTTTGATATTAAGCATGTGATAATAATGTTTCAGAGATATTCCCATAGATTATAGTTTGTTGAACCGCAGTAAAATTATATTATCAAAACCTTCTAATCTATCATGTTGTTGATTATATTGTATAACATCATCCATTCATTCATTTTGTATGTTGCATATATTTAATTAATAACTAACACATATTATATGAAACCACCCCACTTCAGCAAATGGAAAAGCCGCCTTCTGCTTATGAAATATTTTATTAACTGTTTGTAAAACAATAATCAAATTTTGCATCTGGACGAGACGAAGCATTATTTGCTACTTAATTATGGGGAATTAAACCTACAGAAAGAGCTTACGCTTAAGAACTTCATAAATATTTAATGACTAAGTATAAAGAGTAGACAAAAGTTTAAAACAAGAATCCATCCAATAAAGAAAATAATTCTTACATAGCAGCACAAATAGTGCAAAATCCACAAGAATCAAAAATTATCAAAATAAATTAAGAAAACTGTTTGAATAACAAACACTAAATACTTATTAAACCTCCATAGATTGTATTAAATGCTTCAAACCTTTAAAAGTTTTATTTAATTAGGCATATGGATGAATATTATGATAAATATTAGTAGTAACTATAACCATCAATAAGAATATTTAGTACAATCGACGTTTTATTTTAAACATTAACAAACAGAGAATTGAAAGTTGTTGAACAGGAATATGCTAAATTAAATGTGTTAGAAAGAGCACAAGTAGATGAAGCTTTTGAATTATAGTTGAGAGCATTAAATTTGCAGTGATTTATTAAAATTGAAATTATAACAATTTTTATATCATTTACCACACCAACCTCTATAATGAATACAGAGTCACTAGCTTAAGCTATTCGTGAAATTGATCCATCTGTTCTGACCATGACTAATCCAGAGTTAAGAGCACACATCAGAAATCTTAGAGACTAACTTGATTTCTAAAAAAGAGAGCTACAATATGTTCGTCAATAAATAAAGGAACAAAAATAACTAGAATAAGACGCATAAAAGCGTGTTGAAGCTACTAAATAGTTGCCAATGCTTATATGCACAGTTTCAGAATTATTTGAACATGTTGATGAAGATTCTGGTGAAGTACTAAAATCTGTTGTTATTAAAACAACATCACGTTAAAACATTTTCTGTCCAACTGCTGGGTTAGTTCCATACAGTTCAATCAAACCCAATGATCTTGTAGCCGTCAATCGCGATACGTTTTTGATTTATGAACGTTTGCCTTAATTCTATGATGCACGTGTTAAGTAAATGCTTGTTGCTGAACGTCCTTCCGATTCTTTCAAATAAGTGGGTGGCATGGACTAAATTATTAAACAAGTTGAAGAAGCAGTTCTTTTGCCATTTTAAAAACCTGAATTATTTGATTAAGTTGGTATCCAACCATCCAAGGGGTTACTTCTTTATGGTAAACCAGGTGTTGGAAAAACCTTGATTGCAAGATGTATTGCCAATGCATGCGATTGCATCTTCTTATCACTTTGTGCAACATAGTTGATTCAAATGTATATAGGTGATGGTTCTTAAATGCTGTAAGAGCTTTTTGAATTAGCCAAAGAATATGTAGATAAGGATACTATTAATGGTGTTCCACAAAATTCTCCAGCTAACAAAGTAAGAGGTGCTTTAATTTATATCGATGAAATCGATGCTATTGGTACCAGACGTTTTGACGCTGAACAAAATTCAGGTAGAGAAGTTGCCCGTACACTTATGACACTTTTGAATTTAATGGATGGTTTCATTTCTAACAATTAAATCAAAGTTTTAGCTTCAACCAACAGAGTTGATTCATTGGATCCAGCTTTAGTAAGAAGCAACCGTTTCGATCGTAAAATCGAATGCCCATTACCAAACATAACAGGTCGTGTGCAAATTCTTAAGATCCATAGCAGTAAGATGAGACTTAGCTCTGATCTGAATTTTGAAGAAGTTGCAAAGACTTGTGACGGTTTTTCAGGTGCTCAATTAAAGGCCGTTTGTGTGGAAGCTGGTATGAATTGCTTGAGAAGAAATGGAAGAGAAGTTGAAATGAGGGACTTCATGGAAGGAATTGGTATGGTTCTCAACAGAAAGGTCGCCGAGGAAGGATACTTGTGAGATATTTTATAGATCAATTTGTTATATATGTATTTGTTCTATAATGTTGTTCTATAAAGTGTTTGAATCCATATAATCATCCTTCATTAATAAATTTAGTAATTATCATTAATTATCTATTAACTATAATTAACTATTTTTAATTTGTTAGATTATGTTCTATAAGTTCAAATATAATGAATTAAAATGAGAATTAGAATAATTGAATAATAATATATTATCTTTTATAGTAATGTCGTATTTAATTTTATCACTTGTATGTATTTTCACACGACGAAAGCTCCAACGACGATTTCTGAGACTTCAGCTTCAAATTTTTCGGCAACATATTGTGCGACGACGATTGAGTTTGAGCTGACTTTCATCATGTAAGCTGCGTTTGCGATTATTTGCAGCATGTCGGCTCTGAGGTGCTTCAGCAGGTAGTTTCTTCCGACTGTGAGTTTGTTTCCGGCCAGGTTTATCTCTCCTTCTCCGTATATGATTTCGAAGTCTTTTATGTCGCCCAATTATTGCCTATTTGGTATTTGCGCGAATTTGGCCACAAATTAAATTAGGTGTGGGATGAACTTGCTCTGTAGTTTATTCCTGAGCACTGACAACTGAGCTCTGTCAATTTACTGCGAGTTTCTGTCAAAGTTCCTGTCCAGTTTCAAGTAGAACTTTTGCAAGTGGCTGATGACCTGCCTTGTGTTCTTCGTTCCGAGCTCGGCTGAGATCTGAGTTGGTCTGTTCTTCCCGAACTTCTCAACGAGCTCGAGGACGGTGTCGTGCTCCTGCTCTGACCAGGTGTTCCTCTTCTTGTCCGTGCCGTCGTCCGAGTCGTCGTTCTGCTGAGTTTACTGCTCAGACTGGAGTTGGCGGAGCTCCTCCTTGAGGGCCTCGAGGATCCCGCGCAAACGCTGGTTCTCGCGCTCCAGGAGGTCCAGCTCCTGCTCCGGAGTAAGCTGATTCACGGCTTGATTAGGATTGAACATTGAAATGGAGCGGATAAATGATGTTTAAATGCTGTAAAATATGCGATATAGAAATATTATTGCAGATTTGGATAAAAGGTTGGTAAAATTTTATGCAAAAGTGTATAATGACTACCATTTGACAGTGAAACTACATAGAATCCATTAGTAGTTATAAGACGCATTTCTTAGATAAGATACTGTCATGATGATGGAAACGACTAAATTTTGGTGATGTATCAATATTTGCTTTTAAACTTATTAATATCAACAGATAAATAATAATATAAGCAGTACTTGATCCCATCAAATAGTTTGTAAGCTGGCTCTAAATATGTAAAGGTGTACAGTTTGATACAAATGTAGATATGATATAAGTATTAGTTAATTATATATCAGTCGTATTACTTCATTATATCCATAGAAATGTGTTCAGATATACGTAAAGCTACAATCAGCTACAATATGTAGCGTGTGTGTGAAATGCAATACCACTTGTGTATTGTTATAGAATCATAATACTCCACAATAATTCAATTCTGTAAAAAACTTCAAAGTAAATTGTAATTTATCAAATTTTTATAAATACTTTCACAATCAATCAAACACCTATTCGTTCACAAACGAAAAAAACGAGATATATTGCGATTTTCTCTTTCTTTTTGAAGGTTTGATAGGGGGAAATCTTGAGTCAATATATGAAATAGTTTCTGTTATTTTGTTTTTAATTTATTGGCGATGGATTCTAAAATCATTACATTTGATTCAGAGTGAATAAAAATGTTACATTTTGAATTTAATTTATTCTAATTATAAAGTATCCACTTCACCTAAATGTTATTATCTATTGAATTATTTATAATTTAATAATTAAAATTAAAAATTATTCAACATATTTTATCATAATAAGTATATTTAGGAACATTATGGATGCACTTATCTTATTATTTGAATGTAAATAACACCATATATATAAATGTAAACATATTAATAATCAAACAAAATATATTCATTGCCGACTAAATTAACTCATTGTTAATAATATTATTCTTGTAATCAACAGTAATTAAATATTTATAAATATATGTAAGTATGAATATATAGCATATACTCAATTTGTACTCATATTCAATTGCAATATAAATATTGAAATGAAAAATTAGTAGTAAATATATTAACTCGATGATTCCAACATGATTTTAATGATTTTAATTTGTGATTCAGACTGGTTTCATGTGAATGGTTCATTTTGGAGTGAATAATTAATATTAACATACTTAAATTTACATTTACGATATAGTAAAATCTTAATCGTGTAGTGTGTTTTTGCATTTCAAATTTTGGTCTAACTTCACATATCACCATAATTATTAAATTTATGCATATCTATATATTATTACACTTCTTTCTTAAAATTTCATATATTTCAATATATAATTTTGTAAACACTTTCTTTTCATATACTTGATATAATTAACTATATTCTCATTCTATTTGCACAATTATCGTACGTTTTAAAGAAGAAATTGGCGATTGTTCTCTTTAAATTCAACTATCAATTATTTTAAACTACAGATAGCAGATTCATGGGAGAACCAATATTATTATAGAATTAGACAGACATCCAGTTAAATTTGCGGCTCTTTATCTCATTCCTGAGTTTAAATAATTGATAAGTTAAGAAGGAGTGGGGGTGCGCAAATGGTCAGGTTTTGGCGGGTAAATGACGATGGTCTCATGTTTGGAAGCTGTGAAGTAGATGTTCACGCTAATGAATACATTATAAATGAATATAACACATGTATAAATTTTTCATATTATTTTCAAATCAAATCAGACCATATAAACGAACAGGTAATCAAACACATGCAATTCAGCTCATGATTATATTTAGCTCGTCATACAGCTAATTCTTCCGCTCCACTCAGGAAATGATAAGTGTTCAAAGCCACCGCCAGCACAGTGTGTTCATTTCCAAGCAGAAGTACCAGTCCTCTGCAGAGAAGAGGAATCAGCGCGTATTCGAGAAACTAGTCCTAGTTTACAGATCCAGGCTGCAGGAAATATTCGACCTCACCGAACAACAGCTCCTGGAGGTGAGCGCGTGCCTGGCAGACAGCTACTTGAACGATAGACCCCAGAGTTACTCCAGCTTTGTGAACCAGATAATGCTCGAGCTCCTCGAGAACCACAACGTAATATTCGTTTCTCAGGCCGAACTCGAGAACTTGTGAAGAAAAAGTGATTTGCGATTTTAAATTTGTATGGTTTTCAAATGAAAGTTGTTATTACCTGAAATTTAATAGAAGTTATTTCAGTCACTTAACTTATGTGGATGGCCTTCAAGTATCCATTCAAGTATCCATTCATACATGCAGAGACTTTTGTTCGTGGAAACAATTTTGAGATGCGTTATTTGTGCCGCAAATTGCCCCCATTAAAAAATTTTATTTTGGCTCGTTGGATTTTGAGATAATTTTATGTTCATTTTGATACTGGAGTGGGCATTATATAAATATATTTAAATATTATAAGATTTCTGATATTATTCTAAAAATAACTTTAATTTACATCAAAACAAGCCATTTTAGTTTTAACTCTTTTTATGACTTCTATATTGTACATATTGAATCTATGAATATGCATATAATAGATGTTTAAAATACAAATAATCAAGCGTTTTTATAAACTTTTATTAATTTCTTACCTTAGTTGATATTCAATATTATTTTTATACCTAAAATATTTATTTTGGAAATTCTAGAATATTTATTAGTTTGGACTAAATATTTTCGTTTTTGATGAAGTAGTTTTTATTAAAAGTGATTATCACTCTAGCTGTAAAAGAGTGCGTTCTAAAAAATTATTGATGAATTTTTCCGTAAGTTTATATCATAATCTCAAGATCTAAACAAGTTTTGTATATTTTTGATCAATTTGTGTTCAACCAGCATATTTGGAGTGAATTATTTATTTTCAAAGTTACTTTATTTATATTTATATGCTTAATAATATATAGATTTGAAATGTAATTACACTAAAATAATCAAGAACTAAATAATGTAAATTGCAGTATGTTATGAATTACTAGTATCTAACATAAAGGCAAGTATTTTTCAATCCCAAATGCAAAATTGCAAATTTTGTAACTCTTTTAAAATTACATCGTGTCTTTCGCAGAGAACCTCTTTAATTTAATTACCATTTTACTATTCATTCTATTTAATTTAAATTGCTGCAGAATCAATATAAGTTAGCTCGCTCAATTTTTCATGAGTAGTTGTCCATGTTATAAAAGTAAATTCCAATTTGACGAATCACTCAGGGTAGAACACTTACTAATCAATATACACAGCTATAACAGTGGAATCGTTCTAGCTTCGAAACTGGAGGAAATATCTTAAAAATTAGTTTTGGGGTGGGTTCAGTTTCGGGCGGTCCCGGAGGTGGTATTTTCGTATGGAGAATTTTATAAATAGAGGAACATGATTAAAGAAGTAATAAATAAGCAAAATACAACAAATTATTTTTCACGATGTGACTGACTTTTGATCGCCATCCCGATCTTAACTTATATCTTTAATTGAACAACTGTTTTAGTAAGTATGCGGTAGAAGATTAATTGAGTTGAGAGGTTTATTTTATGTTATTAATTTTGTTGAAACGAAATAATGTTAAGCTTGTCAGTATTTCCACTTCGCAAATAATTAACAAAATTCTCGAAAACGACTTCAACCATTTAATAGGTAAATTACTATTTTTGTGTTCAATATATATTAAAACATATTATTCGTATTTTAAATCACTTTATTCATTTTTTATAAATGTGTGTGTACCCTCTTATGTCATTTTATTCACTAATATGCGTTTTATAACACTCTGGACACAAATGATATCCTTTGCACGAACACACATATCTGCTATTACATTATTTGCAGCCGACACATTACGTACTTACTTTTGTATATACATGATAGTGTTTATATGCTTCTATTACTGGTCCTTTAATTGGGCTTACTACTGGTTGGTTACAACCTTCAATTTTTCGTGGTGTAGCTTTAATTTCATATTTTGTTAGATTTATTTTCATTTAATCAATTATGCTTTCAACATAATCCGTTATTTTAATTTCTTTATATTCTGGATACAATAATTTCATCAAAGAAAACCCATTAACTAATATTACTTACATAAAATAAATAAACATCCTTGTGGTCCAACGAGTACATCGTCCTGGAAACTTAATATTTTTTGTAAGTTGGTCTATAATCAACTCCTTTATAATTATTATTGTAGTAACGAACTATTTCAGGTTGTTCTCTGGGAATACCACGAGAACTTACAAATTCTTACATTTAACAGGGTTATTTCACAAATTTTGATTTTGTATATATCATGGTTAAGTTTTCTACTTTTTGCATTACCATTAATAATTAATTTTATGTAAGTAATATTAGTTAATGGGTTTTCTTTGATGAAATTATTGCATCCAGAATATAAAGAAATTAAAATAACGGATTATGTTGAAAGCATAATTGATTAAATGAAAATAAATCTAACAAAATATGAAATTAAAGCTACACCACGAAAAATTGAAGGTTGTAACCAACCAGTAGTAAGCCCAATTAAAGGACCAGTAATAGAAGCATATAAACACTATCATGTATATACAAAAGTAAGTGCGTAATGTGTCGGCTGCAAATAATGTAATAGCAGATATGTGTGTTCGTGCAAAGGATATCATTTGTGTCCAGAGTGTTATAAAACGCATATTAGTGAATAAAATGACATTTGAGGGTACACACATTTATAAAAAATGAATAAAGTGATTTAAAATACGAATAATATGTTTTAATATATATTGAACACAAAAATAGTAATTTACCTATTAAATGGTTGAAGTCGTTTTCGAGAATTTTGTTAATTATTTGCGAAGTGGAAATACTGACAAGCTTAACATTATTTCGTTTCAACAAAATTAATAACATAAAATAAACCTCTCAACTCAATTAATCTTCTACCGCATACTTACTAAAACAGTTGTTCAATTAAAAAAATTACATAAATGTTACATAAATGAGGAAGCAGAATCGCTTAGATTGGAAAAAAGATGAAAACCATTTTAATAAACTGGAGAATCATTAACAACAAGAATTATTAAAATATATATTATTTTTACTTGGCTATGGTAAAATAACTAGTATATATTTATTTATTGCGTTTAGATTTATTGTTGGATTGTTGCTGTTGAGTGAGTCATGTTATTAGTCCTATATTGTCAACAATTATGAAGTATGTATGAAGTATATCTTACCTTTTCATTTTGCATGCAGGTTAAAATATTTTATAATACTTAACGTAGTTATCAACGTAGTTATCAATTATTATTGATTCTTTTGTGGATGCCGTTTATAAGTCAAAATAGTAGAATCATACACCGAATTTCATTAAAAATATATTAATATTGTGCCAAAAATGATTAGATAACAATAATAGTTTTTCGTTCACTGTGTTCAGCAGCATCCTCCCTTTGGTTGTTGAACCAGTTCCTTTACGTGCTCAGTGACGGTGGCCCAGTCAATTTTGAGGACCTCGGCGATGTTTTCGTCCGTTTTGGCGGAGCACTTAACGACCTTGGTGAACTTCATCTTCAGTTCCTCCAAAGCTGATTCGTCCTTTCCTTCAACGTCGGCCTTGTTACCAACGAGGACCATCTTGCAGGTGGCGTTGTTCTTCTGAACGAACTCGACCCAGGTCTTGACGGAGGCGATGGACCTCTCGTCGTCAACGGCGTAACAGACGAGGCAGTAATCGGCTTGGCGCACGTGCTGGGTGGACATGGCCTGGTACTGCTCCATTCCAGCAGTGTCGAACATGGTGAGAGAAACATTCATATATATATCTCACTTCCTCGAGACGGCACAAACAGACTTCATTGAGACTTTGCGAAACATAGGCTCTCGCATGCCCATATTTCCGACAGGTCGTTTTGTGGTGAATTATAAAAGAATGAAATTGATAAATAAAATCACTCGTCGTGTCTCTTCCGCCTTTTGAGCTAGTCATCTTTGTTGTATTGAGGGTTTTTAAGTGTCATATTTTGTCTCTTCCGCCTTTTAGGATTATCATTTACTTTTGTCGTATTTCCGATTGAAACTGTTCTGCTAATTGTTCGACTTATCAGCGAGTCATGTTGAACACTTGCTTGCCGGAGGTTTAGCTGTTGTCTCATCTAAGGCCATAATTTGTCGTTCATGGGGATCCATGTTCGTTTAAGTATGAGTCACTTAGATGATAGCGAACGTCCCGTAATTTATGGACTGGATTTCTGGCGAACTGATCGAACCCGAGAATTTTCTGCTGTTGTCGAATATGAGCACTATATATTACTTCTTGCAGATTTTAGAGGTTCGGGTCACTAGCCTACACTGGTCTCCGCCGTGACGAGATGTTTGGCTGAGAAGGTCGATGTAGCTCTCTTTGATGGCCGTGTCCACTAGAAGCACGTTGACGATAAAGAACACCATGAGCAGCACGACGAAAGATAAATGCTGAACACTCCGCACTTTTTTTGTCATGTTATTATTTTCAAGAGCAACGCGATTCCGCTGTGCGTGGCTTGGACTTCTTCTGGAGACAGAATTCTTCCGGATGTCTTGCTTGGTGTTAGAGGTGGGCCAGTTCTTCTGGTTGAATTCAACGTTGATGGCCGTGTACTCGACGACCTAGATGCCGTCTTTGGTGATCGTGTCTGTTTCCTTGAGCTGTAACGTCTATTTCAACTCCGTTCGCGAGCTGGAACTTGTGGTCGACGTTCATGAACACCTTGTCAGTCGAGGCTCTTTCGAAGCAGAAGTCCTGGTGGTCGGAGTCATTGACGATGTACTTGATTAGCTATCTGACCGTCTGTCGCTTGAAGGTTGTAGGCGCTTGAAGGTTTGTATTTTTATTAAACTATTGCTGTTTATCGAGTATTACGCATTATTGAAAATATTATCTTTGTAACGTATATAATACACAAAAGTATTCAATTAATTTTTATTAAACTATTGCTGTTTATCGAGTATTATGCACTATTGAAAATATTAACTAAATCTAATACCGAATTGAGTTTCTATAAACGGATTCACTACATTCTGAAATAAAAGAGCAGTAATATAAATGCTAGTAAATGCATATTATACTACTTTATTAATTGTCATCATATATTACAACGAGCGGGAACTGAACTCGTAGCTAAGCAATGCTGATGATGGTCGATACTCTTTGGCTATAGCGGTATGTTGGATTTTTGATGTTTATCGGGCAAGAAGAACCAGTCTAATTAAATTCACCACTAGGGGAGTTTTCCATATTTCCACTTTCAAAACGGGCTCAACCCGTCATTTATGCCCACTCAGTTAAGACCCAACCTCACGGAGTCGTCAGCGGACCAGTTTTACCTGATTCGCTAACTATATATATATATAATAAATTATAATAATGTAAATTATGTGATAATTATATTATTAATTACATTATTGATACTTAATAATATTAATTTTATATATACAATTTGTACATATACCAAGTCTATAAATACACAATGACTCTCATTAAAATTTGAATGACTTTAATTAATTAAATTTGAATGATTACTTGTATTAATTGATTTGATAGAAATATTAGCTCACTTCATTATTTTACATTGGCATGTTTGTATTCAATATTATATTCACATAAAACTCATTTAAGCAGTGCTTTTCACCTGCTTCGACATTAGTAGGCAACCGACTCACTATGACTCTCACTCTAAATTTGCTGCCCAACCCTTTAATGAAGTTCATTCCAACCGACAACATGTGCCAGGTTTTGAACGGAAAGTCTTCGAGCGCCATATTTCTTCTACAGTCGCCTCTAAATGGGAAAGTACAAGTGCCGTCTTCTGGAACAGGAATTCCGTTCACATATCTGTACAATCAAAATATAATCATTTCGTACCAGTTCTCAAGTTTGGCGTTGTATGATTAGATTCTAGATGCGCAGTTTGGAGCTTTCAAGATTTTACTGGATGGAGAGTACGAAGTTGAGGGTTCTGTTGCGGACGTGTTCCACACGTTATCAAATTAAACTGCGTGTTTTTCTTCTGCCAGATTCACATATTCTCTGATTGATAACTGGTTTTCGTTCGAGGTTGAGCCGCTATTTTGTAACGTGGCCTCGTTTACGGTCTTTTTTGAGTACTACAGCGACAACAAGTGGCTGCGCATTCCCGTTCACGAAATCGACGATTCCAACGTTTTTGTGAAACCAGACGACTACAAAACCTCGAACACGCAGTTTTTGTCAATCAAGCGCTATCTTTTGGATGTGAGTTCAGCTTCCGAGTCATCAAAGTACTCAGATACGGATAGATCAGCGCTAGCGAACCTGATTTCAACAGTAACGCAAAATATTTCCACTCCAATACGCTTATCTTTGGATTATTTTGTGAAGTCAACAACCGCCTCGATCACAGCCATTGCTGAGTACAAGTTCAGCGACAACTCGATGGGCTGCTTCAGCGCAATGACACCAAAAACGACAATACCTACCTACCTGCCATCATTTTCGGTATTCTTCGAATATTATTCAAATAACAAGTGGCTGCGTATTCCTGTGTACCCAGTGGAGGACACGAACTAATTTTCAAGTGCCATTGACTATAGAACATCGAACCAATAATTTTTGTAAATTAGGCGTTACCTTTTGGACTTGAGTTCTGCTGATGAATTTAGAAAATACTCCCCTTCTGATTTGGTTGCAATTAACGATCTCGTCTAGACTGCAATGTCCAACATATCCACTCCAATACGTCTCTCTCTAGACTATCAAGTCAAATCTATAACTGCGTCAATAACTACCATCGCTGAGTACAAGTTCAGCGACAACGCAATGAACTGCTTATAAGCCATGATGCTCAAAGCATCGGTAAATGAAAACGGACTTCTATTTAAAACAGGTTTCATGAACAGCATCTCATGTTTAGAGGTGAATAATTTGGATCCAAGATATCATATGGCTTAATTTGTGAAATAAAATGCAGCATTCGTACAAGTATCAGTTCTAATAACCACTGTTACTCACACGTCAGTTGAATTACTGAAATTAGTTTCATTCGAAAGCTTCCTCTCACTTTATCTAGTTGAATTTAACGAAAATGAGAACGAAAACATAAAAAGATAATTAATTGACTCTGATGAGTTTTAAGATGCAAAAATTCAACTATTTGTGATAATTATTGACTCAAATGCTCAGTTATTACTCGATTTCAGCTCAAAACCAATTGAACTAGAGAGGACATGTGTTGATAAACGCGTTCTACATATATATAAATCCTACCTGGAAGTAGTCGTTTGGGTAAAGCAGCTTGAAAGATGTAAATTAAGACCAACTTTAACTACGAACATAAATATTGTGGGATTACAACTTAAAAATGCTAATTATGAAATTGTTGAATAATATGCTGTCACACATATTGTTAATTTCTCCAGAAATACTGATATTATTCCAATCACATGCGACAATTCGCTCGGAGAGAAACAAGATTGTCTTTTTAATATCACCTGTAATATGAAAACTCATATAAGAGACTAAATAGTTTATTTTGTTGAAAGTACATCTGAATTAAGTCAAATTCAGTATAAAGTAATGGAAACTAGCAATGGTGTTTGGAAACATTCGTATATTTTGTTTGGAGCTTCGCTCTTCGTGCTAATATGTTGTCTGTTGTACCATTTGTTGAAAGATAAGTAAAAACAATGAGTTATATAGTAAGTCAGACTGTTCTAATCATATTATATATTATCATAACTAAATTGAATACACTATTTATAAGATATGAATTTTAGTTTTCAAACCCATTCATAATATAATGGTTACGATATATATTAAATTAAAAGTTAAGTATTGTGAATACTTTGTTTATTTCTAAAAATTAAACACTCAAAACATTGATTAACTATTAAAGTTAACTATTAAAGTTATATTATATTCTATAATTTTAGTTTCCACTTTAAATAATGTATCTTTTCAATATAATATTAAACAAAGAGTTGCGTACTTTTGCGTAATGTTTTTCCCCGGCCTCATATATTGTGGGTAGCCGTGTTACTAGAGTAATGAAACTATATTTGGTACCCAACCCGTTGTTTGAGTTTATAACTTCAGATAATATGTGTTAAGTATTAAACGATAAAGCTTCGACATAAGTCCTCTTAATATTTCATTTTTTAAGATACGGAAGTGAAATTATATATTTATATTGATAATAGTCTATATCGTTTACATTTATATTATTTTCCTTTTTTATTATTTATATCAAGCATTTTTATAAATATTTAGTATCTTTATATTTTGATAAAACTTAAATTAACATCACCGCTGATATATTTTGGTCAATCACTCAATGTTAGTCTGTAGTGAGTCTGTATTGATTATTATTTCTATGATTATTAAAATTTCATTTTTCGGAGAACTTTTAGCGCGGAATATATTTTTTAGTTTCAAAAAGGCATGAGTAAAAATAATATAATATTGAAATCACTAAAATTATGAAAAAATTTATTAAATGGACTTATGCTTCGACGCTATATGTGTACTTGAACTCAGCTACAAATGCCACAATCTAGATAGAGATGGTAATTTGACGTGGGAATGGCAAAACTGACGTGGTAATTAATGATGGACGTGGAATTCTTGTATATTATTTCAACTTAGCAAATATGTTATATTAGCAGGTTTCCAGTGAGTTTATAGTTTAAACTAAAATACTCAAAATTATAGAGTTTTTTCATCATAAAAATACGTTTCGCAGTATAATTAATAGAAGTATAATTAATATTTTAAACACAAGTTTAGGTTTCAAAAAATATGATAATTTTGATTGTGATATTTATTGTTAATTAGAGGTGGAATAAAATTACTGAAGACGGAAACGTCCAAGTTTACGTTGAAATACAAGATATTGATGGGAAGTATTTGGTTGACTTCAACACTCAGTACATTCCAATTTTAAGAACGTGCATAGATAAAATAGTAGCTCATTAAAAGAAAAACCACTTGGAAATCGTCACCTGGATGAAGGAAGGAGATAGGTGCCAGACGAAAGAAGCTCTAAATTCAAGCTTAAACTTGTCTGTAATCATAAAGGATGATACTGGATATAAGTTACAACAAATATACAGCACCAACGTAACCACTAACTACACAAAGAAAACAATACGAACAGTTCTCAGCTGTACTATGGATATAGCAAATACACCAGACGTCTGCGAGGCTAACCGAGAAAACGTGATGAAAGCTAAAAACAAGGACAACGCGGTTTACTACTATGTAGCAGACTCAGAATACGTTTATACCACTTACATGATAAATAACACCAACAAAAATACAGTGAAAACTTCATTTGGTATATTCGGAGAACGTTAAGCTATTGTTTCTATTTGCGTTTTTATCATGTTAGAGAAGAAAAGCTACTGCAGAATAATAACTGAGTCAATATTTCCTTATGTTTTACAATAACTTTTGAAATACTTTTGAAATATGGTGAAATGCTACTATAAATCCAGAAGTGGTCAAAAATTGATAATTTTAAGATTATTCTATCTATCTCCCAGTTAATTCAACACAAAGACCTCCGAAACAAACAGATCTTCATAGCGAACGGAGATTCTGTGAGGAGATTTCGGTTAGAGAGAAATGTTGATGTTTTCTTATTGAGATTAAAAAGGAAAGATGAGACCAACGAAATAGTCTTATTATTAAATCACTTATTTATCTGTAGTCTACTTTTTAATGCAATATTTTATTACATGATAATTCGACTTCAGTTTTTCAAAAATTCTTCTTCAACAGAAATAAAATGACTCGCTTAATTATAACATATATAGACATATCTATTAAAGTTTCAGGTTTCTAGAGGTATCACATATAATAGTTCCATGCTTTAGTCGGTTTCGCCATTATTAAAACTGTATTCAAGTCACTAGATTAGCTTAAGAAATACACATACTGTTCCACCAAATTAGTATTATATAGTAAATACGAATAATTCTCAAGCAATTAATGCCGGGCTCACAGGAAATACATGCAAAGATAGTGTATCAAATTAAATCATAAATGATTATAAAACAAAATATTAACAAAAAATTCAATCATTTAACATATATTCATTATAAATCATATAAAATATAAGAAAATTACTTGTTTATTTAAATTTGTTTAAAAATCTCAAACAACATTATGAAGTGAAAAAATCTAGACAACTTATGCTAGTTATTGAGAATGCACGCCCTTGATAATAAAAACCTCTTAATCCGGAAACTCTTAAATCTGAAACTTCTCGAATTAAAAACGACCCTCTTAAATTAAAAACCTCTAAAAGGCGAAACCAACTAATCATGAAACTGGTATAAGAGATACCTCTAAAGCATGGAACTATTATATGTGATACCTCTAGAACCTGAAACTTTAATAGATGAAACTAGCTTAAATTAAAAACTCCAGAACTTGCAAACTACTGTATATATAATTTTTGTGATTTGTAACATTTACAATCACAAATAATTTATGACAAAACTATATATTCCAACACATAACGACACCTGACTATCATCAAATTGAAGATTATCAACATCAATATACTTACTTTACTTTATAAAATGACTCACTTACAGCTATTATAAAATGACTCACTTAACTGTAACCTTATCATCAGTACTAAGGCTCAATTCAATCATTCCATCTTCATCTCATAAATCATGGCAATCCACAAATCCAAACTTAGTTACACATAACGTTACCTCAAACTAATCTCAATATCATACCTCATCTTCTAGGATTGTCACTCTGAATAGCTTCCTGAAATAGATTGAAAATACATGAAATAGATTGATATTGTTGCTAAATGATTCCTTTTGTATGTATACTTTATTAACAGTATAAAAATAACAGAATTACTACAAATGTACGTAAACTTTCTTTATTACTAACTACATATGTATACTAGATATTATACTAGAATCAAAAAATATAATGAAGCCTAAAGCTTCCAAAATACATAAAACTACATTTATCAATTTAGTGTAACGTTCTTTAGTTGTCCTTTTTATAAATCTTCAGTGTTTTTTCATGTCAAACTTATATAATTTAATCATGAAATAGAAAATAATAAATAATATGAGGTGTCAACAATTCTTCACCACACCATATACATGACCAGCAGAGACACCATAGACAAAAGTCTAAAACCGATTGACTCTAGTCGATAATGGGTGACGTTTAGCTATATGAAACCGATACTCAAGAAAATAAGAAAATAGAAAGCGTTGTACATGTGCGACGTTCGTCCTATTTCAGAAAAGCTTCACTCAAAATAAAATGGAAAGGCTATCACCAGGGAATGGAATCGCAACATAACCTAAAAGAAGTAAAAGAGTCTTTTAAACTTAATTTTACGAGCCAACAGAAAATATTTAATAATGTTGGTATTGTATATTCCACTGGTTTCTTTATGCAGCATCAGTTCCCCAATATCAGTTAGAAAATTCACTTCGATACTAATCCCTTCAAGTTTTTACAATTGTGATAGTCTCTTCACAGATGACCCTGCTAATTCTTAATTTGTTCCATTAGATTATAGAAGTGGTTTAGAAAAAGTATTAGTTGATCTTTGGGGGTTCTTAGTACTCACTTTTGTGTCCTAAGTTGCTAATTTTGCCATTTAAAACCTTGCCATGTCGGGTTTGATAAGAGCAGCTACGATAAGCGTAAGTGGTTTATTAGATATGATATTCAACAAAATTTTGGTTATAAGCGATTAAACCAGATCATCGTCTGCATCCGGTAATATTACAAATCTGCTATACACAGACTCCATGACGATATCCACTTTAATTATTTACTTCCACTTTATAATATAGATTCCAACCGATTTAGTAATTTATATAATATATATGGGAGTATAAATAAATCCCCTTGCCTTGGTTGGTTTAACTGCGTATTTGATAATATTTCCTGTTGTTGGGTTGATTATGGGGAAAGTTTAGTTCATCCAGAAAAAATTAATGTCACTTAAAGATATGAGAATGAAACGGGCCACTGAGATATTGAATGGAATCAAAATCGTCAAGTTGTTTAGCTTAGAATCAGTATAGTACGCTAGACTCCAAAATACAAGAAATAAAGAACTCAAACAGCTCTTTAACTTTGCTGTTTGCTTCTCTGTTTTCGGTCTTATAGCAAGTGCAGCAGCTCCCATGATGACATCCATCGCCTTCATCGTAATGACGTTCAAGGACAAGTTCGACATCACCTCTGCCTTCACGACGATGTTCTTGTTCCAGTTCCTGGCCTTCGCCATCGTGATGCTCCCGATGATCATGAGCTCCGCTTCCCAGGCCGCCATCAGCGCCAAGAGAATCAACGCCTTCCTGCAGCTGGCGGAAACGGACCCGGGCGTGGTGGTGAAGGTGAACGAGCTCGGCCAAGAAGAGCTAAGACAGCTGCCCCAAGAGGCGGCCGACGACTCCTTTGCGATCAAGGTCACCGGAAGGCCCAGCTTCGCGTGGAACCTGGCCTCGGACAAGATCGTGCCGCCCGTGATGGACCCGTTCTTCAAGGAGAACGAGCAGACTCTGGCCCAGATCAAGCGGAACCTGCCCCTCGAGCTGAAGCGCTACCAGGCCCAGCTGGGCAGGTTCACACAAGCAGTGGAGCCTTCGGGAGACCTCACCCCGGCCGACCTGGAGCAGCTCAACGTCACCCTGACGAAGGAGTCGAAGGACGCCCTCCTCGACAGGTGGTGCATCCAGTTCGACGTGCCCTTCGTGAGCAGGATCCAGAGCCTCGAGCAGTACAACTTCACGGACTACGTGCCCGACAAGAACGCAAGCGAGGCGGACAAGCTTAAGTTGACGGCCATCCACCTCCAGACCATGAGGCACTACCTGAACAAGAACAACAACGCCGATTTAGTCGACGGCCCAGCGGTCGTCAAGAACCTGGACCTCGAGGTCAAGAAAGGAGACATCATCGGCGTCTGCGGCCAGGTGGGCCAGGGCAAGACCAGCTTCTTCAACGCCATCCTGGGCGAGATGAGGCTCACGGCCTCCAACAGAACCAAGCTCAGCACCTACACGAGCACGGACGGCCTCAAGCCCATCTACAACGACTACGACCTGGAGAGAGCTACCCAGGAAGACCCGAGATTCGACCCAGAGATCCCGCACATCTACGTTAACGGGACCATCGCCTACTTCTCGCAGGCCTGCCACATCTTCTCCAAGTCCGCCAGGCAGAACATCCTCTTCAACAAGCCCTACGACGCCGAGAAGTACAAACGCGTGGTCGAGATGTGCTGCCTCAAGGACGACTTCGCTATTCTCCCTGCCGGAGACCAGACCGAGGTCGGCGGAAAGGGAGTCACCTTGTCCGGCGGTCAGAAAGCGAGGCTCTCTCTCGCCAGAGCCATCTACTCCGACGCCAGCATCTACCTCCTCGACGACCCGCTCTCGGCCGTGGACGCGCACGTGGGCAAGACCATCTGGAACGACGCCATCCTGGGCTACCTGAAGAGCAGGGGCGCCACCGTCATCATCGCCTCCCACCAGACCCAGTACTTCAACGACTGCGACAAGATCATTTAAATCACCGACGGCGAGATCGTCAACTACGACACCGTCCAGAACCTCATGAAAGACAACGTCAAGATCATGGGCATCACCGGCGAAACCTCCACGCAGCACAGCCAGGCCAACCTCGCCGTGGTCAAAAGCGAAGAGGTCCCGAAGGTCCAGGAAACCGAGGCGAAGGCGAAAGGCGCGGAGTCGCAGAAGGACGAAGAGCTGACCGCGACCGGCAACATCAAGCTGGAGACCTACAAGAAGTGGTTCACCTCCGGCTCGCTCGTGCTCGGGCTGCTCACGGTCATGCTCTACGCGATCTCGACGGCCATCACGCAGTACCAGACCGTCATGGTCTCGCACTGGGCCAGCGACAAGTACGGCTGGGTGAAGAGCCAGAGCAACCTCGAGCTGAACATCACCGGCTGCGGGGTGGGCAACACGCTCCAGTCCGGCTACTGCCAGCCAGGCGCGGTCTACCAACTCATATCGAAAGACCTGGATCCGACCAAAGACGCAGATGAGATGATCAGCAGAGTGCAGGTGGTCGTGAGCTGCGCGGACGACAAAGACATCGAGTACTCCATGTCGGCCATCAAGAGCTCCAACAACTACCTGTGGCTGTACATCGGCCTCACCGGCGGCATCATCGTGTTCACGATCGTGGCCAACATCGCCTACAGCTCCTTCTGCCTGTCCGTGTCCAAGAAGCTGCACAGCAACATGCTCACGTCGGTGCTGAACACGAAGATGAGTTTCTTCGACACCACGCCCCAGGGCAGGATCATGAACCGCTTTTCGAAAGACACCCAGTCCGTGGACTCCGAGATCATGTTCCAGCTGCAGGGCGCCTTCTCGACCGGGCTCACCATCCTCGGCATGATCATCTCCATCGCGATCGTGAACTACCCCTGCATCGCCGTCATCGCCGTGGCCGTGGTCATCTTCGCCGCCATATTCTTCAACTTCCGCAAGTCCTACCCGCAGATGAAGCGCCTGGAGGCCGTGAGCAGGTCGCCGGTGTTTTCCATCTGCCAGGAGACGGTCGACAGCCTGGTCTCCATCCGGGCCTTCTCGCTCCAGGAGAAGCAGAAGTCCGACTTCAGAGAGGCCGTCAACTTCAACTCCTCGCTGCTCTTCCAGCAGTACAGCCTCCAGCAGTGGCTCGTGTTCCGCCTCGGCGTGCTGAGCGGCTCTTTCGCGCTGCTGATCGCCCTCGTGGCCACGCTCATCGCGCCCTATAGCGGAGAGATCTCGAAGTACACGGGCGTCATCGTGAGCTACGGCTTCAGCATCAGCTACATCTTGATGAACTTCGTGATCACGATGGTCACGCTGGACGGCGAGATGTCGGCGGTGGAGAGGCTGATCGAGTACGGAAACCTGCCCCAGGAAGGCGAGTTCGTGAAGAAAGACGCGAACCTGGACTCGAGCTGGCCCAGAAACAACTCCGGCATCGAGGTGAAGAACCTCCAGTTCAGGTACAGACCGGAGCTAGACCTGGTCCTGAAGAAACTCGACTTCAAGCTGCAGCCGAAGGAACACATCGGCATCGTAGGCAGAACCGGGGCCGGCAAGTCCTCCATCACAGTCGCCATGTACAGACTGGCCGAGCCGGACAAGGGCTCCGAGATCATCGTGGACGGCGTGAACATCCTGGAGCTCGGGCTCCACCAGGCCAGAAAGGCCTTCACCATCATCCCCCAGGACCCGTTCCTGTTTTCGGGCACGTTGAGGCAGTGCCTCTGCCCGTACTCCCAGGCGGACGCGGAGGGAGTCAAGACCGAAGGCCTCGAGCGCATCGACGACAAGAGCATGTGGGAGGCCCTGGAGCAGGTCCAGATGAAGGAGTACTTCCTGAAGCAGCCGGGCCAGCTGGACTCCAAGATCTCCACCAACGGTGACAACCTCTCCGCCGGCCAGAAGCAGCTCGTGTGCGTCGCCAGAGCCCTGCTGAGAAAGGCCAGCTGCGTCATCCTGGACGAAGCCACCGCACAGGTCGACAGAGAGAACGACCAGCTCATCCAGCAGACCATCCGAAACGCCTTCAGCGAAGTGACCGTGCTCTCCATCGCCCACAGACTCGACACCATCATCGACTTCGACAGGATCATCGTGATGGACAAGGGCAACATCACCGAGTTCGACACGCCCGCCAACCTCGTGAGGAAAGAGGGCGTCTTCTTCGAGCTCGTGAACAAGACCGGAGCAGAGACTTCCGAGAAACTCAAGAAAGCCGCCTTCCAGGCCGAGAGGCAGAGGCAGGCCGGCGAGAAAGTCAACGTCGCAGTCGACTGAGTGAAAACAAAACAATTTCAATTTCAGATACTTATAAATATTATAATATTTAATTCACTCGTGTTGGTTTAATAATGTTTTATATACACGTAATCTTAAAAAGAAAAGGACCAAAACTCAATTAAGTTATTACATCTTCAAATAAAACTTAGAAATACAAAAATGTTACTCATTATTACTCCTTACTAGTAAGGAGTCCTAACTACTCATATTATAATAATCTCATATTATAATAATATGATTTTAAAATATTTTTTAAATTTCAAATATCACATAGAAGTATAATTTTAAATTTCACAGTTTTAAAATGTATATCAAGTAGATAATATCAACATCCCTAATCCTAAGTAATCATTCATATATATATACGTATCGTATTCAATGTTAAGTAATTATTAAAAGTACCTTCAAAGTTTAAATAATTGAATATTGTAGTTAATACATCAATTATTATAAAATAATTCATTATTTATCATATTCCTTATATTTAGTGTTGTACTATCTGCAAATTAATGTAACTTGACATGAAATTGTTGTATTGCTGCGTTTTTACTAGTAATTCCATTTATTAATTCTTTATTTCCGCTTCACTAATCAATTCACAAAATGCCAACTAAAGATCATTACATTGACGACAGCAAGCGCTGGATCTCATTCAGTTACATGAACCCAGTTTTAAAAAAAGCAAAATAGAATAACCTCCACGAATCGGACATTATGCCCGTTTCAAGCAAACTCTAATCACAAACTAGTGGCCGCTCAATCGCGCACTTTTGGAACAGGAAACTGGCCCAGAATAAGACGCCCAACTTTATAAAGCTGATCATGTCCGTTAACTTTAAGTTCATTATCCTGTTCGTTGTTTACGTTCCGGTCATTTCCCTGTGCAACATAAGCGCTCCAATCACAGTTTAAAAGTTTACTCAGGTTCTAACCCCTCAAAACTTTTACGACTGTAATGCGCTGTTTTCAAACAACCCGGATTAATCAGCATTTAAATAATTGAGTTACAAAAACGGGCTCGAAAAAGTTCTGAGTGAGCTGTGGGGGTACCTGGTTCTCATATTCGTCTCGCAAATCGTTAAATACTCTACGCAAACGCTCGCTAATTCAGGAATGATCAGGTCCGGAACCATAAGCATTGGCGGAATTCTCGACTTGGTCTTCAATAAAGTACTCCTGCTGAACAGCTAAATATGCACATCCACGTCTGGAGAGATCACGAATCTACTATACTCAGACTCAATGACCTCCGCCTCACTAATCGGCAACTTACAATTTATCCTTCAAATTCCAGTTGACCTGATCGTTTACATCGTGTACATGGGATTGCAAATTACACCATATGCTCTTGTAGGGTTGTTATCGTATTTTATCATATTTCCATGCGTGGGATTGTTGATGATCAAAATTGGTAAAATTCAGAAATAATATAATTCACTCAAAGATTTACGAGTCAAGCGCGTAACTGAAATATTCAATGGTATTAAAATCGTTAAAACATTTAGTTTAGAATAAATATAATGCACTAGATCATAAAACATAAGAAATCTAGAACTTAAAGAATTATTTAAGTATTCCATTATAATATCAATTTTGTAAGTTGTATCAAATTCAGCAGCTCCCATGATGACGTCCATCGCCTTCATCGTAATGACGTTCAAGGACAAGTTCGACATCACCTCTGCCTTCACGACGATGTTCTTGTTCCAGTTCCTGGCCTTCGCCATCGTGATGCTCCCGATGATCATGAGCTCCGCTTCCCAGGCCGCCATCAGCGCCAAGAGAATCAACGCCTTCCTGCAGCTGGCGGAAACGGACCCGGGCGTGGTGGTGAAGGTGAACGAGCTCGGCCAAGAAGAGCTAAGACAGCTGCCCCAAGAGGCGGCCGACGACTCCTTTGCGATCAAGGTCACCGGAAGGCCCAGCTTCGCGTGGAACCTGGCCTCGGACAAGATCGTGCCGCCCGTGATGGACCCGTTCTTCAAGGAGAACGAGCAGACTCTGGCCCAGATCAAGCGGAACCTGCCCCTCGAGCTGAAGCGCTACCAGGCCCAGCTGGGCAGGTTCACACAAGCAGTGGAGCCTTCGGGAGACCTCACCCCGGCCGACCTGGAGCAGCTCAACGTCACCCTGACGAAGGAGTCGAAGGACGCCCTCCTCGACAGGTGGTGCATCCAGTTCGACGTGCCCTTCGTGAGCAGGATCCAGAGCCTCGAGCAGTACAACTTCACGGACTACGTGCCCGACAAGAACGCAAGCGAGGCGGACAAGCTGAAGCTGACGGCCATCCACCTCCAGACCATGAGACACTACCTGAACAAGAACAACAACGCCGATTTAGTCGACGGCCCGGCGGTGGTCAAGAACCTGGACCTCGAGGTCAAGAAAGGAGACATCATCGGCGTCTGCGGCCAGGTGGGCCAGGGCAAGACCAGCTTCTTCAACGCCATCCTGGGCGAGATGAGGCTCACGGCCTCCAACAGAACCAAGCTCAGCACCTACACGAGCACGGACGGCCTCAAGCCCATCTACAACGACTACGACCTGGAGAGAGCTACCCAGGAAGACCCGAGATTCGACCCAGAGATCCCGCACATCTACGTTAACGGGACCATCGCCTACTTCTCGCAGGCCTGCCACATCTTCTCCAAGTCCGCCAGGCAGAACATCCTCTTCAACAAGCCCTACGACGCCGAGAAGTACCAGCGCGTGGTCGAGATGTGCTGCCTCAAGGACGACTTCGCGATTCTCGCGGCCGGAGACCAGACCGAGGTCGGCGGAAAGGGAGTCACCTTGTCCGGCGGTCAGAAAGCGAGGCTCTCTCTCGCCAGAGCCATCTACTCCGACGCCAGCATCTACCTCCTCGACGACCCGCTCTCGGCCGTGGACGCGCACGTGGGCAAGACCATCTGGAACGACGCCATCCTGGGCTACCTGAAGAGCAGGGGCGCCACCGTCATCATCGCCTCCCACCAGACCCAGTACTTCAACGACTGCGACAAGATCATTTAAATCACCGACGGCGAGATCGTCAACTACGACACCGTCCAGAACCTCATGAAAGACAACGTCAAGATCATGGGCATCACCGGCGAAACCTCCACGCAGCACAGCCAGGCCAACCTCGCCGTGGTCAAAAGCGAAGAGGTCCCGAAGGTCCAGGAAACCGAGGCGAAGGCGAAAGGCGCGGAGTCGCAGAAGGACGAAGAGCTGACCGCGACCGGCAACATCAAGCTGGAGACCTACAAGAAGTGGTTCACCTCCGGCTCGCTCGTGCTCGGGCTGCTCACGGTCATGCTCTACGCGATCTCGACGGCCATCACGCAGTACCAGACCGTCATGGTCTCGCACTGGGCCAGCGACAAGTACGGCTGGGTGAAGAGCCAGAGCAACCTCGAGCTGAACATCACCGGCTGCGGGGTGGGCAACACGCTCCAGTCCGGCTACTGCCAGCCAGGCGCGGTCTACCAACTCATATCGAAAGACCTGGATCCGACCAAAGACGCAGATGAGATGATCAGCAGAGTGCAGGTGGTCGTGAGCTGCGCGGACGACAAAGACATCGAGTACTCCATGTCGGCCATCAAGAGCTCCAACAACTACCTGTGGCTGTACATCGGCCTCACCGGCGGCATCATCGTGTTCACGATCGTGGCCAACATCGCCTACAGCTCCTTCTGCCTGTCCGTGTCCAAGAAGCTGCACAGCAACATGCTCACGTCGGTGCTGAACACGAAGATGAGTTTCTTCGACACCACGCCCCAGGGCAGGATCATGAACCGCTTTTCGAAAGACACCCAGTCCGTGGACTCCGAGATCATGTTCCAGCTGCAGGGCGCCTTCTCGACCGGGCTCACCATCCTCGGCATGATCATCTCCATCGCGATCGTGAACTACCCCTGCATCGCCGTCATCGCCGTGGCCGTGGTCATCTTCGCCGCCATATTCTTCAACTTCCGCAAGTCCTACCCGCAGATGAAGCGCCTGGAGGCCGTGAGCAGGTCGCCGGTGTTTTCCATCTGCCAGGAGACGGTCGACAGCCTGGTCTCCATCCTGGCCTTCTCGCTCCAGGAGAAGCAGAAGTCCGACTTCAGAGAGGCCGTCAACTTCAACTCCTCGCTGCTCTTCCAGCAGTACAGCCTCCAGCAGTGGCTCGTGTTCCGCCTCGGCGTGCTGAGCGGCTCTTTCGCGCTGCTGATCGCCCTCGTGGCCACGCTCATCGCGCCCTATAGCGGAGAGATCTCGAAGTACACGGGCGTCATCGTGAGCTACGGCTTCAGCATCAGCTACATCTTGATGAACTTCGTGATCACGATGGTCACGCTGGACGGCGAGATGTCGGCGGTGGAGAGGCTGATCGAGTACGGAAACCTGCCCCAGGAAGGCGAGTTCGTGAAGAAAGACGCGAACCTGGACTCGAGCTGGCCCAGAAACAACTCCGGCATCGAGGTGAAGAACCTCCAGTTCAGGTACAGACCGGAGCTAGACCTGGTCCTGAAGAAACTCGACTTCAAGCTGCAGCCGAAGGAACACATCGGCATCGTGGGCAGAACCGGGGCCGGCAAGTCCTCCATCACAGTCGCCATGTACAGACTGGCCGAGCCGGACAAGGGCTCCGAGATCATCGTGGACGGCGTGAACATCCTGGAGCTCGGGCTCCACCAGGCCAGAAAGGCCTTCACCATCATCCCCCAGGACCCGTTCCTGTTTTCGGGCACGTTGAGGCAGTGCCTCTGCCCGTACTCCCAGGCGGACGCGGAGGGAGTCAAGACCGAAGGCCTCGAGCGCATCGACGACAAGCGCATGTGGGAGGCTCTGGAGCAGGTCCAGATGAAGGAGTACTTCCTGAAGCAGCCGGGCCAGCTGGACTCCAAGATCTCCACCAACGGTGACAACCTCTCCGCCGGCCAGAAGCAGCTCGTGTGCGTCGCCAGAGCCCTGCTGAGAAAGGCCAGCTGCGTCATCCTGGACGAAGCCACCGCACAGGTCGACAGAGAGAACGACCAGCTCATCCAGCAGACCATCAGAAACGCCTTCAGCGAAGTGACCGTGCTCTCCATCGCCCACAGACTCGACACCATCATCGACTTCGACAGGATCATCGTGATGGACAAGGGCAACATCGCCGAGTTCGACACGCCCGCCAACCTCGTGAGGAAAGAGGGCGTCTTCTTCGAGCTCGTGAACAAGACCGGAGCAGAGACTTCCGAGAAACTCAAGAAAGCCGCCTTCCAGGCCGAGAGGCAGAGGCAGGCCGGCGAGAAAGTCAACGTCGCAGTCGACTGAGTGAAATGAGAAGCAAATACTATAATGTAATATTTATATTTGAAATGTTATAAATCTTATCAAGTTATTTTAATATATATTTTCATTTCTTATGTTAAATATTAATATATCAACTGAGTGAAAACAAAATAACTTGTGATAGTACATATGTATTGATAACTTATGATAGCTTATGTATATTTAAGTATAAGTTTAATGGGGATCTCGGATGCTGAGTTAACTCATTTGTGTTGCCCCAAACTATGTTTTATTATTATATTATGATCATTTTTACGTATCCACGTCAATATATTATAATATCTGCTTTCAAAATGGTTTTTCGTTAGTTTACTATAATATTTATAAATTAATACTACCCAAATTATTTTATAGAAAAAAGAATGTATGTTTAATATCAATATACCTGTGTTAAATTTTAATAACAATATGTGTTTAATAAAATGACGTGTTGATAAAATTAATTTGTAAAATATGTATTATTTATGAATTATTTTCCATTACTCTTTACCTAATTTATAAATTCCTATAGTGATGATAACATTTTGATTGAAATTTATGATTTTATTGAAAAATGTTGAACCTTTCTATTTATAATCATACATTGATTCAAGTAATGATTAAATAAAATACAATTAAATTCCTCAAATTTCTAGCAAGCTTCAATCTAAATACTCTGGAAAGTAAATTGCAGTTTAGAGGAATCATAATTTGTAAAACAGTCTCCTCAGAAATATTTTGAAAACTAATTCGAAATTTCTATGGCCGCTTTTAATATTCATTCCATTGATGTCAATATCCAAAATTTGTTTCTCCAATAACGATTAAATAGTTTACCAAATTTCTAAGTCCCCAAAATTTCTTCGACTGTAATTACTTATTCAGTGAGGACCCAGACATATTCCATGAACTAAATTATATCTATGTTCTAGCTCATTACAAATCAAAACCGTGTGGTAATTGGTGTGCTCCATATTACTTCGTCAAGAGACACTTACTAACTATGAATCATGATGTATATAAACGCACTCAATTTACATATCGCCGTGTATTTATCAATCAAAACAACAAACGAGCTTTCTGCGCTTCACAAATTCTCGGATAGCGTATAGTTGTAACTGAACGCACCTGTGATATATCTCAAGTATTTAATTAGAGCGCGGTTGATATAAACAACTGTATGACGTATCTGCACTGAACACATTCGTTTTCACATCACATGCGCTGTATTTTACTTGAAGTGCTGGTCAAATACTAGCGATTCAATTAGATCGCGGGCATTAAACTTCATCACCCAATAAATTTAAAATTCGTTTAGCTGAGCGTACTAATTATCAAGTTAGACACACGAAATATGGAATTAATGAAAATTATAGAACAGTTTCAAATCCTCATTAAAACACTTTAAATAATCATAGTACATCTGTGATCAAAGTAATTTTGCTGCCCACGCGCTATCGCTGTTTTTGTAATGTTTTGAATATAGGTTTAGTGTATGCACTACATTACTATATGTAGTGTGTTATTTTATTAAATGTATAATTTAACCGTGAGTAGTTCTACAAATTCGCACTGCGTGAACTAGTACCAACTATCCAGCCCAGACAAATGTATTTTGAAAGCCCTTTGGTTTACCAACACTTCAAAATTAGAAAGTTAAAGCAAGTACAGCTTTGAATCACACTATCATCTTCATTGATATAGCTCAATGAAATTATACATACCGCCTAACATAATTAGATAACTTAGACTACTGAAACCAGTGTGTTTCCTCACTCACTAAGTGTTCTGACGTGGTGTTTAGCTGCATTTCTATTAAATTCTAGTGCGTTTGTGACGTTAGTCTAGGAAAGTCTGGAGTGATTCTGCGACAATATAATTCACTCAACGACAACATCGATTCCCCAATTATTAACCCATATATATGTTTAAAATTTCACAGATTTAGATCATATTGCAATATTCCATGAAATCCTAGCTATCGCCGCATTTCAGTTATATATGTCATATTCATGTTGATATCATTCAGCGCCTGAAGCCACAATTCTATATGCGTAACTGAAAACGTTCTAGCTCATTACAAATCAAAACCGTGTGGTAATTGGTGTGCTCCATATTACTTCGTCAAGAGACACTTACTAACTATGAATCATGATGTATATAAACGCACTCAATTTACATATCGCCGTGTATTTATCAATCAAAACAACAAACGAGCTTTCTGCGCTTCACAAATTCTCGGATAGCGTATAGTTGTAACTGAACGCACCTGTGATATATCTCAAGTATTTAATTAGAGCGCGGTTGATATAAACAACTGTATGACGTATCTGCACTGAACACATTCGTTTTCACATCACATGCGCTGTATTTTACTTGAAGTGCTGGTCAAATACTAGCGATTCAATTAGATCGCGGGCATTAAACTTCATCACCCAATAAATTTAAAATTCGTTTAGCTGAGCGTACTAATTATCAAGTTAGACACACGAAATATGGAATTAATGAAAATTATAGAACAGTTTCAAATCCTCATTAAAACACTTTAAATAATCATAGTACATCTGTGATCAAAGTAATTTTGCTGCCCACGCGCTATCGCTGTTTTTGTAATGTTTTGAATATAGGTTTAGTGTATGCACTACATTACTATATGTAGTGTGTTATTTTATTAAATGTATAATTTAACCGTGAGTAGTTCTACAAATTCGCACTGCGTGAACTAGTACCAACTATCCAGCCCAGACAAATGTATTTTGAAAGCCCTTTGGTTTACCAACACTTCAAAATTAGAAAGTTAAAGCAAGTACAGCTTTGAATCACACTATCATCTTCATTGATATAGCTCAATGAAATTATACATACCGCCTAACATAATTAGATAACTTAGACTACTGAAACCAGTGTGTTTCCTCACTCACTAAGTGTTCTGACGTGGTGTTTAGCTGCATTTCTATTAAATTCTAGTGCGTTTGTGACGTTAGTCTAGGAAAGTCTGGAGTGATTCTGCGACAATATAATTCACTCAACGACAACATCGATTCCCCAATTATTAACCCATATATATGTTTAAAATTTCACAGATTTAGATCATATTGCAATATTCCATGAAATCCTAGCTATCGCCGCATTTCAGTTATATATGTCATATTCATGTTGATATCATTCAGCGCCTGAAGCCACAATTCTATATGCGTAACTGAAAACGTTCTAGCTCATTACAAATCAAAACCGTGTGGTAATTGGTGTGCTCCATATTACTTCGTCAAGAGACACTTACTAACTATGAATCATGATGTATATAAACGCACTCAATTTACATATCGCCGTGTATTTATCAATCAAAACAACAAACGAGCTTTCTGCGCTTCACAAATTCTCGGATAGCGTATAGTTGTAACTGAACGCACCTGTGATATATCTCAAGTATTTAATTAGAGCGCGGTTGATATAAACAACTGTATGACGTATCTGCACTGAACACATTCGTTTTCACATCACATGCGCTGTATTTTACTTGAAGTGCTGGTCAAATACTAGCGATTCAATTAGATCGCGGGCATTAAACTTCATCACCCAATAAATTTAAAATTCGTTTAGCTGAGCGTACTAATTATCAAGTTAGACACACGAAATATGGAATTAATGAAAATTATAGAACAGTTTCAAATCCTCATTAAAACACTTTAAATAATCATAGTACATCTGTGATCAAAGTAATTTTGCTGCCCACGCGCTATCGCTGTTTTTGTAATGTTTTGAATATAGGTTTAGTGTATGCACTACATTACTATATGTAGTGTGTTATTTTATTAAATGTATAATTTAACCGTGAGTAGTTCTACAAATTCGCACTGCGTGAACTAGTACCAACTATCCAGCCCAGACAAATGTATTTTGAAAGCCCTTTGGTTTACCAACACTTCAAAATTAGAAAGTTAAAGCAAGTACAGCTTTGAATCACACTATCATCTTCATTGATATAGCTCAATGAAATTATACATACCGCCTAACATAATTAGATAACTTAGACTACTGAAACCAGTGTGTTTCCTCACTCACTAAGTGTTCTGACGTGGTGTTTAGCTGCATTTCTATTAAATTCTAGTGCGTTTGTGACGTTAGTCTAGGAAAGTCTGGAGTGATTCTGCGACAATATAATTCACTCAACGACAACATCGATTCCCCAATTATTAACCCATATATATGTTTAAAATTTCACAGATTTAGATCATATTGCAATATTCCATGAAATCCTAGCTATCGCCGCATTTCAGTTATATATGTCATATTCATGTTGATATCATTCAGCGCCTGAAGCCACAATTCTATTTGCGTAACTGAAAACGTTCTAGCTCATTACAAATCAAAACCGTGTGGTAATTGGTGTGCTCCATATTACTTCGTCAAGAGACACTTACTAACTATGAATCATGATGTATATAAACGCACTCAATTTACATATCGCCGTGTATTTATCAATCAAAACAACAAACGAGCTTTCTGCGCTTCACAAATTCTCGCTTCATAGAGTGACAACAATAATATTAACAATATTTAATAAATACAAAATGTTATCTTCTATTGTATTATTCTCAACATTATAATTGTAAAATGCATCTTAATTATGTTACAAGCAATTGGTGCTTGATGATAATAAATATATTTTTTGTAAACGAGCATAAAGCATTAATAATATTTTAATAAAGAAAGATATAATATTGAATAAAGAAACTAATTCTTTGTTTATATATTAATCTGTAATGTAATCTTCAAATATAATAGTTTAAATGATGGACTTAGATAATTTTGCTGTATTTGGATTTAATACTAAATAAAATTAATTGAAAGAATGTCTTATTAATGTTACAATAGGTTTTTCAACTGCAAATAGCGCTCTCATTTGTATTTAATGTGATGTTAACATTGATAATTCAACTTTTGTTTTTATTGCCAATGGGACTGTTTTATCTGCAATAATGTTATAACCGTTATCAAAAATTATAATAAATAATTCAAATATTTAGTATAGATTTAAATCAAACTATTCTTCGGGGATCGCTAATAAGATAGACAAATAATTAGTTATATTTATGATAGAATACACAAAAATATCTGGTTATAATTACATTTAAAGTTCCAATAATGGATATATTTCTTCATTTATAAGTGTAAATACAAATATATAATTGTTAAAGGTATTTTTGTGTACAGATATATAATAAGTTGGAATTAATAGCGTTAATCCAACTTTTCAAGGTTAATTTATTATATAATGTAGTTAAATATGCACCAGTAGTTATTATTACGTATATGGAATATGTAGTCAACCTCTAAAATACTCAGTTATATTAGATGATATAATATAATGTATATATCCTTTCGAATATAATAGTTAATCTTGTTAATGTTCTTAAGGATTTTTGCTCAATGGTAGTAAATGTATTCATGTTATGAGCACATTAGATGCACTAACTTAAGAGCTAGACATTTAAGTACAAAGAATAGACACTTAAATATAAAAAGATTCAGCGTAACTATAAAAATATATCACAAATAATTTTACTTAACTCAACAATCAATTACAACTTAATAATTCTATTATAGAAAATAGAATTTTAGGAAATTACTCATTATAATTCAATAATCTTTAATAATCTTTTAGTTAATTGGAAAACAGAATTACTAATGAATTCATATAATATAATAACTAATTAATAAGTAACATAACAACTCTTAATCGATATATTCTTGGTAATTCAAGCATTATATATAATTCTATAATTACAAAATATAATTAAATTAATTAAGTAGCAGCTGACAATAAACTTGAATTATAGAAATCTATATCTAACAACGTTACATAAATTAATAATTAAGTTAAAAGTAATTTTGATACTGTAAATAATAATATACTAAACTATTACGCCAAAGCTGATTAATCGCTCAATACAGCTACCATCAATTTTTATACAAATATGACCAATATATAAAATGAACTGAACTAGAAAATAATATCAAATTAGCAATATATGGATTCAAAATCATCATAAACATAATAAAGCATGAATTCTTATATTCAATAATTGTTAAAAGAAGTTTCTGATGTATATTTGAGAAAGGTTGATTACAGATGTTGATATGTGATTAATATGTTATTTCTTATTGTATAGTCCTCAGTAATTCATTGAACTATCAGAACCTAAAAACAATATCTTTTATATTCAATTAGTCCTCAGCTAAACTAAATTAGCTATAATAGAGAAGAACATCATTCGCTTAAGATTTATCGAAATTGTCCTCACTAAGCTTCCGAAATCCCCATTTCCACACGCATAACTGAGAGCTATCTTAACATGTGCCTCTACACACTACTAAATATCATTGTTAGATGGCAAAATATTTTCCTACTTTAATAATCAACTCTAGTGATAATATTACTTCTTCAATTTGCTTTTATTTTCAATCTATCAATAATTTGATGCATGATCTAAATATTTAGACTCAAATGAACACTATTTTAGCTTCTTCTATATTAATTTTTAAAAATATGTATTATTCATCAAATACTGAAGTTTGTGAGTAACAAATAAAAATTAGTAATACAATATATAAATTTTGCTAAAAGCGTTATAATATTAATACAATTGTTCTCAATAACACACTGATATATTCCATGTAAAATAGTAATATCTTTGTGTAAGCTAATCTTATTTAAAAAACAACAATTAATTCGACTATTCAATTTATTAAATAGTTTTAATTATTTTCACTGAGTGAATAAATGTTATTTACGGATTCTATTATAAACATTTCTGTAAAGTCTTATGTTACTTATGCTTCATTATTATGTCAAAAATGTAATTTATTAGTAAAATATTCACAACTTATATTTGTAGCACATGGCGAATATTTAAGCGTTCTAATGTAAAATTCACTTAATACCATACATATTGAAGAAACATAGATTTAACATAGGTTTGTTAGTAATAATTCAGCAAGTTTAATTACACATATTACTGGAACAATTAAACTATTTGAAATAGTTAATACACAACTTATTGGAAAACATATAAGTTCAGTTTAAGTTAGATCTAATGGGTGCCTAGTATTTGTTTCTGATTAAAACTAAAAAATACATTCTAAAAACTTCAGTATATGTACAAATTCCTAGATTATACAAGATTCTAACATATATCTTATTGGTGATATAACATACTAGTGTTCAAATATTTGTAATAATGAAAAAGAATTTTATGGATTATGTGTAACTTCAATAAATTTGAGTTAAACAATCAATAATTAATATTTGTGTATAGATAATGCAGAATTTGCAAACGCGTAGTGTGAATGTAAATAATAAAGCTATTTTCACAAAGGAAAATGTCTTGATGTTATAAAGTAAACGATAATTTTTACTGATAATATGTCATATCAAATGTAACAACTTTTAATATTATAAAATGATTCGATGATCATACTCAACAACAAATTAACAGAAAATACCATTTAATTTAGTAATAAATTGAATAATGCTTCTAATAATTAAGACACCAATATTTACAAGTATAATGAAAAATATTCTTAAAATTTATTAGACTACAGTTAAAATTTATTATAAACTCTCTAAAATAATATTACTACACTATAATCTCTGATAAATGATCAAAAAATATTAATAGAATAAAACATCCTCTCAAACACAACTTTTCAAAATAGTTTACTTTCAGCGAATATAACTGATTCAAAAAGTAAGTTAGATTATGACTACCGTGAACTCGATACTCAAATATTTAACAATGTTTCAAATACAAAAAATAACCTACAATAAATCACTAGCACAGCAAATTAGAATCTGTTGAATAGTTATCAAAAAACAGAGCAAAATACTATTAGAAATATGACCAGAACTTAAAACACAGTAACATAAAATTACAATGATCTGAACTTCAGAATTGACAGAGTTCGTAATCAATTTGATGTAAACATAAGCAATGTAAATAATTAATTTAATGCATAATTATAATATGTTAGAAACTATATTGATAGTACTTATATGAAAAAAAGAGATGTTAAACCACCAAAACCAGTTTGCAACGGACGCGATTAATTCTGCGCTGGATAATGTTGTACATTTATTATTGAACCAACCTAAATTCCTCCTGGTGCAAGTGTTGTACAATGTGGATATGCAGGATAAATGTACATCAGTCGAGGAGATGTATGTTAGGCATGTACTGGTTGGCGTTGCCTGATTGGAAAAGTGAACTGAATTATATAGATATACATAGTATATAGACAATAAATATATAGATATGCGCTGCTCCGGTGAAATTGGCCGGTTTTGGTGATCATATTATATTAGCTATTATATTATATTAGCTAAATATTAATAATTTTATTATAACCACTTCTATATTGAATGTGATGAATGTTATAGAAATTCATTTGGAGTTATTGCAATTGATTTAATTTAAAATTAAGATGTTAACATACTTAATCTATTAGGGAAGTATGTGTAGTAAGTAAATTATAATTCTTTTATTCATAAACCAATTACCTTAGTTAAATTGCTCCAATTTACTTGAAATTAACTCTGTAAACGTAGTAATTCCGTATATTTCAAAACCTGCTCAAAATTTGAAAACAGATTCAAAATAATTATTTCTTTCTTCTTACAATTTAGCTATAAATTGTTTTTGCAGAGTTTATTGCGTATAAATTTGGGAAAATAAATCATACATAGTTTCATTATTTGTTTCAAGTTTTCATTAATTTTGCGAGGTGTGTCAAAGTGGCTTTATAACGTCTGAAAATTAATATAATTATAATTTGAAGATAATATTGGATGAATTAAAATCTGAATATATACAAAAAGAATGATTCAGTTAACGAGGAGTTTATTCGTCCTAATCTTATTCCAAATAATTATCCAAAATATAATCAAAATATAATAATTAAATAGAATTAAATTTAGGTTCAATTATGCTCTGTTGATGAGATTTTACTCTTTTACAACATAACGCTAATACAAACGGCGACTACCAGTATAAGTCCTCCGAAAATACCAAGTGAAATCGTCATTGTATTCTTCTGTGTGTCGATGATCATGTAAGTTGTTTGAACGTATTCTGAGTCTGTTACGTAGTAGTAAACCGCGTTGTCCTTGTTTTTAGCTTTCATCACGTTTTCTCGGTTAGCCTCGCAGACGTCTGGCGTGTGCTCTATATCCATAGTGCAGCTGAGAACTGTTCGTATTGTTTTCTCTGTGTAGTTGGTGGTTACGTTGGTGCTGTATATTTGTTGTAACTTATATCCAGTATCGCCCTTTATGATTACTGATAAGTTTAAGCTTGAATTTAGAGCTTCTTTCGTCTGGCACCTATCTCCTTCCTTCATCCAGGTGACGATTTCCAGGTGGTTTTTCTTCTAATGTGCCACTATTTTATCTATGCACGTTCTTAAAATTGGAATGTACTGAGTGTTGAAGTCAACCAAATACTTCCCATCAATATCTTGTATTTCAACGTAAACTTGGACGTTTCCGTCTTCGGTTTGGTTCATTAAATATTTCATTTGGTCTTCTGGAACGTCGAAGAAAATCTGTGGATTCTGGAGGAATTCGTTTATTGGAATCGTTTTGTTGAAGAAGAACTGCGTTTCGTTCACGTTCACCTCTAGATTCAGAACAACTTTTGAGTGTTTTTACTTTATATTTTAAGCAAACGCATAGTCTGGATCAGTTGCTTCCACTTCCAAACAGGAAAGTGTGCCGTTTAGTCCGGTTACGATCACCAGCTCATTATTGTTAAGAGACGCACGGGGAGTGAGAGAGTTGTAGCAATTCAGCGAGTTGTTGCTGAAGATGAATTCGGCTGGCGAGGTGATCGCGCCGAAAGTGGATCCTATAATGGGGTAGTCCACGCTTAAGCGCACGTCTAGTGTATTATCTGCTTTGAAGCGCTTAATAAAATCGTCCACTATGAGTTTTTCAGCAGCTGTGTACTTGCTTATTTCTGTTGGTGCGTATGGTGAGAGTAAATACCTCTTTATGTTCAAAAACGCGGTGTTAGCAGTGGTGAATTCGCCACCAATTAAAAACTTGTTAGTGGTCGCAACAGAGCGAATTGGAACCCTCGCCCATTTATTATCCTTCTTGTACTAAAAATATGGAGTGAAAGTTGGAACGGTGCAGTCTTACGGAACCACATCGAACGCGAACCAGTCATCAATGAGAGAGTACGATAAACGAGTATCCGCAAAACACGAAGATTAGTTTGAAAGAGTGTGGTAAACATCGGATACGGATCCATTCACTTCGTATTTATCATCCAAGAAGACCTAAAAGGCGCCAAAAGTGGCCGTTAATGTTGCGTCGTACAGAGATTAGGTTGAGTACTTATATGTCACCGTGATTTTCTTGTTGTAATAGTATCTAAAAGCTATAGCAGCTCCAGAAGATGGAATCTTTATTGTCGTGTTAGTTGCAGAGTTCAAGTACATGTATACCGTCGAAGCTTTGCCATTTAATACTTAACACATATTATCAGAAGTTATATACTCAAACAACGGGTTAGGTATCAAATGCAATGTCATAACCCTTGTTACACGACTACCTACTATGTACGATGCAGGAGAAAAGCATTACGCAAATGTTCTTAATTCTTTGTTTAATACTAAATTTAAAATAAACATATTATGAAGTGGTAATATTATATTTGAATGCATGAATTAATATTATTAACAATAATATAGAGTTTAACAATATATAAGTGCTCAATAATACACAACTAAATTAAACACAATTTGTCAGAATTTCTAAAATTTGTAATCTAAATCCTGTGATAAAACAGAAGCTATATAAATATAGTTATATAAATATACAGGTAAATATACAGATTCTCTTTGACCGTGGTCGTGATTCTATTTCTATTATTACTTTTAAAATATGTATTTTCTATTACAGTATTGACAGTTTTGTTCTTAATCATATTGCATTCCTATTAATTCGTATCTTTAAAATTGATAGTTAATTTTTGAGTTTTCAACCGTTGTTGTGTACTCAACATGACCAACTTAACCTTATTTGTTATAAATAATTGATTAATTAGATATCACTTTTTCTTTTAAGTTTAAGCTTCTTTTAGTGCATCAGCCTCCTTTTTTGCAGCTCTTTCTGCTTACTTCTTTTCAAACTCAAGCAATTAAGCAGCATGTCTTTCTTAAGGATTTCCAGTGTGTTTATTATCTGAGTTTCCATTTGATTTATCGTTACGTCTATCAGCTTTAGCTTTGTCTTATGATAATTTGATTCCTCTTGTCATTGTAAAGAAGTGAAATTGAATATATTGTTGTTTATATACGTTACTTAACGTTTAAACACAATTTATTTTAATTATGCTTTTAAATATTAAATAATTAGTAGTTTTGCTATTAGCTATGTATTTTTGGTGTGAGACAACTTGATACAATACAATTAATATAATTTGATATTATATGCATTAAATACGTGTGAACTGTAATATAATATAAGTCATAACGGCTCAGTGGATTTCTGTTAAATTTTACTATTAGTTAAGTTAAAATATATAAACATATAATAATTATTAATATATTCGGTTTGTACAAATGAAAATATCTGAACTCTTTAAACACATATTATATACAATAAATACTATAAATACTATAATATTATATATGAATCAATACATCTCATGTATAACTCACTAAAATTCTCCAGAAAGTGATAGTATCTGATGAATATCTGAGCTATCAGATGGTTCATCAACAGGCTTTTAGTTAATCTCAACCATATGAATTGAATACAAAGAGTCTAGTGGTATTGCTTGTTAACTCGGGGATGATAAGCCTACAGCTTCGAATGGATTTTTCATCTCCTTATTTCCAGTTTTATCTGGTTAGCTTTCTCCGTTAACTAGTCCTGCGAAGTCTAGAGATTATATTTGCAATTTCCCTTAATTTTTCATTTCGATATACTCTTAAACTGATTTTATGTCTGTCATAATTTGTCTGGAGTGGTGTTTGAATTAAATTATTAATTCCATCCGTTTATATTGAATATGCGAACTAATGTGGTGAAATTTGCCACTTCAATGAAATCGACTAAAGTCATCTTGAACAATCTGGCGCATTTACGGAACAACATGGATTTGACAACGAATGATTTTCTTCCTCTTTTGGATACTACGATGAAGCTAGCGTAAACTTTGAAGGATACGCGCCTTCCCGAGCCTTCATTTATTGAGTCTCCAGCTGTGTAGTCCAAGGTTAAATTCCAGGATACTCCCAATGAACTTCTTATTCGTTTAATTGAGCAGTAAAACCAGCTGTGCGAGGTGGTGCTCAAAACAAGGCAGGAAATGAAAGATTTAGTAAACCTCATTCAGGACATCGGCTTATAGTCAAACTCTCAAATGCAAGCTGAAGACTTCTTGCGTTAAAACGAGCAGCTCAAACAACCAATAAGCAAAGAGCCGTTCATTAAAGTTCAGGCGCCCGAACACAGAGAACTCTCAATGAAACAACTAAAACAGAAAGTTCAAACCACCCCTTACTAACAAATTAATCAAGAAAATAATTCAGTTCAAAGTAAAACACCTCAAGTTAACAGCGTTCAACACAATTCAATAAACAACAATTCAAATTAAAACAAAACACCCCAGAATCAGAAACTTTCTCAAAATACGCCTTTAAACAATATGCCCTCAAAATAGTAGAAAACAGCCACTCCATAGAATCCAAATTAAACTAATTAAGAACAATAAAATAAATTTTAACCGCAATTGAGCCCGGCACTGAGCCCGACGTTCGAGTACCCACTCCTGTTTTCAGACGTTGAAAAACAACAACAATTCCAAAGGGATTATAAAAATCTAGTAAATGTGAACCAAATAAAATACTTCGAAGACAAATTCGTTAAATCGCTAGATAAACAAGCGGAACTGGGAGAATATCTCAGAAACAGGATGAGAGCGGAAGCCGGAGGGTTTAAGTGAGTACTTTTTGTAAAATGAAAAATTAACAATAGTAATTAACATATTTCCATTATTAATTATAAATTTGAATTTCTAATATCATGTCATTTGTCTAAAATTGCTAAATCATCCATCAGACCTTTAAACCGTTTGTCATTGAATTTTACTTTCTTTTTATTTTTGTGATCAATTATTAGATACGTCATAAATACTGTGATTAGAAGGAACGTGTACTAAAATTGATTGGTCATGGCACTAGCTACCCATAATTTATTGACTTGAATTGCTTCATGTTTCATTCTTCCTATTCCAATTGTAAATATTTAGTTCAAAATATATATTATTTACCAAATTATATCGGACATCCACATTATTTTTAAATACATAAGTTACGTTGATATTATCATATACCCAAATATTATTCCATATAACACATTAAATTGTTTACTTTCATCAAATTTCATATTATTTGGGAGAAATTAATTGTTGAGATTGTTGTTGTTAAATATCAAAATAATCGCTCCAGTAAAACAAATTCCAATAAAAAATCCTACCTATAATGACTTTATTCGGTCATTTTCATTATTTTTAATAACCATATTATGCGTGTACATACATGGAGACAAGGTTTTAACAATAATTGATACTGATGAGTAAAACAAATATAAATTTGAAAAATCTTCTTCTGAATCACGAGCATTTAAGAATAATATGAAAAATGGAGATCCCAATATAACCATATGAATAATTCTCTTAAAATCGTTCTTTAGCGAAAATTTTATTTTTATTAGCCGTTTCATTTCAGTAAATGTATCTTTAAAGTCAAATTTAGGTGTTTTATTAGTAAATGAAAGGAATTAATGCCCTGTGTGTAAATATATAAACCAAGCTACTGTGAACACATCTGCTGTAGTTTGGGCCACTATAATAGGAATGTTTGTGACAAGTTATTTATTCTAATATCGCAAGAAGTTGTTAACTTCCATCATAAATTTGATCAATTGCGGGAATACAATCGATGAAAAGTGTAATAAGTGCTATTTATTCGCACATAGTACAATTTCCTCTTGAACTGACTTTTTCACAGGGAATATAAGAATCTAGACAATAAGTTGAATATAGTAACCGTTTACTCTGGGCACTAGTGGTAGAAAACAGAGCATTATTATTGAACAAATCCACCCATTCAGTATTTACTCAATGAGTCGCGGCTTCCGATCTGAGCTGAACTTGTACCCGTGAACTAACGTGAACCAAGTGAACGAATTCAAAAATGTATCATAAATAACGAACTGCTTAAAATAGTTGGAGCCAAATTATTACAATTGAAAGTATGAAGTTGCTAGTCTAGACATCTCACAAGCAAAATGAGCTATGCAGTGAAAAATTGAAGAGCTTAAATATGTTAAGAACATATTATGCGCGTTCTGCTTCACTGCGATGTAATTCGGAAGATTCTTTGTTACTTTCTTGTTTGGTGTAGCGAATGGAATAGAGTCTGGAAGTAAATCGTCAAAATCGTGATCTCTATCGTTAATCTGATTCTTGAACTCGTCTTCAACCTACTTCAACTATTCTACGTAAGGTCTGATTGAAGAAATCGATTCAGATTTCTAAAGAGTCATTGGTTATAAATCCATTCCAACTAAAGGGACAATTTTGAATGGCGCGGCTACTTTACTCTTTTAAGCATGTTCAAATTTATTTTAGTAACCACCAAAATCCATATTAAGCATATTAGCTAGATTTAATTTCTTAAATGGTGTCTTTTAGCTTCTGCTCTAATCTGACGTGGTTAAATTCTAATCTGATTATAAATTGCTAACCGCATTTGATGAACTAGTAAATTAATATTCTTTAGCAGGAGGAAGCGATATTTATTCAGATTAGTTGTCTATTATTTATGGTTAATTAGAAGATTCAGGCATAGGTAAGTTAATATTTTCATCTAAATCCAATTATTTTGAACTTGTGCTTTTTGAACTTGATTCTGCTTACTTAGCGTTCTCATTACATTTTGATTCAGATTATTAGTGTGATTATTTCTGCGTACTGACTACTACAGAAGATACTATTAAATGGTCATCTTTACTTACTAGAGATATTTATTCAGATGAATTTTCAACAACATATATTCTGGATGAAATTCCATTAAAATCTCTATTTTAGCTATCATTTATCAAACTATTGTCTTTTAAAGCTTAAATAGAAACAGTTTGATCGTTAATTGAATTTAACGTAATTATATTTTTAATTTCAACTAATTCTATTTCGACAGACTCATCATCCAAGTATTCAATAAGTTAATTGCCTACATTTTATTAATCAGAATTAGACTCCTCAAACATTTTTATTTTAGAAGTACTATTTTTGTTTAACTCCATTTGAAGTGTATTACATTTAATCATAAGATTAAATATTAATTCTTATAATTAATTCTTATTGTATTGTTTAAATTTGTTTAAAATATTTCAATTATTAATTAAACATTTTATAAATACACTGCAGTAGTTTATATAAATATATAGGAAAAACCCAGTGTATTATAAACATAACATATATTTTCTTCACTTGAGTCTTATCAAAAATATTGAAAACAATATTGTCAGTAATAAAAGTACTCCGAAAATGATTAAAGCAATAGTCCATATATTCAAATCGGTGTCCAAAACAATATAATGTATTTGAGCAAGCTCAGCAGTGCTTTCGGAAAAATATATTAGCTTTTCTCTCTCATTTGATTTCATATTATTAGCTCTATTTTTAATACATTAATTATTATCACCCACCATATCATGGCAAGATATATTAACATAAATAATTGGTTTCGAATAATTTGCTATTTATTGAACGTGATACATTTCAACTTTTTCGTAAACACCATTTATTAATTTCATAACATTGTATGTTACATAGTTTGTTCGTTCCTATCGTCATCAGTGTATTTGGCGCTTTCTGTAGCAGAATTAACGTCGATAATATACCTTTTTATGTTCAAAAATTATTGATTTCCTGCTGCGTAGTCTCCAGTTTTAATATTTACGTTATTGTTCTCAATGAATTTAACTGGAACTCTGAACCATTTATTTTCGTTTTGGTACTCAAAGAACACTTTGTAGTTCGGTACGTCGCAGAATACCGGTTCAACTTCGAACGCTAACCACCAATCTGGAAGGGAGAAAGTAAATCTGGACGAGGAAAAACAGGACGTTTAATTCGAAAGAACGTGAAAAATGTCCGAAACGGATCCGGAAACTTCGTACTCACCATCCAAATAAACGGAATATCCACCGTATTGAGCATCCAAGGTAAGGTCGTATTCGGTTATGGTAGGTACGTGGTACTAAATTTTGACTTCTTGGTTGAACTGGTACACGAAAGGAATTCCGAGACCAGTTGCTGGGATCTGTATGTTGCCATTAGCCGCGGAATTGAGTAAGATTTTAGCAGTTGATTGCTTTCCATTCAGCACCTAACACATGTTATCGGTCGGAATAAATTTGATGAGTGGGTTCGGTAGTAAGGTCAGCGTTATCGTTCTGGTGAGTCTATTACCGGTTATAGTTGAAGCTGGTGAGAAACACTGCTTGAAAGACTTTTCCGCGAATGTAGACGCAATTAGAAATAACATCGTTGGAAGTGGAAATAACAAAGTTTGAACAAGTCTTAAAATACAAGTTATATTATTTTCGAAAAAGTATGATAATGCAAACACAACTAACAAGAGATACGCATATCCAATAAATTCATCCATTCAATATTACACGCTGAATTTATGCTAATTATTAACGTTATTGAGTATTTGTAAAATATACAAAAAATACAAATATTGAAAATACAAATCTAATATTTAGCTTTTAGAATAACATACTTCATAATTGAAAATATAGGACTTGTAGATAGCATGCATAGTAGAGTAAGTTAGAAAATTATTCTAATTAGTTTTATTAGTATTTAAATACTATTTATCATGTTAAATAACTTATTTAAAATAAGTATATAATAATTATTCAGTTCTCCAATTCAGTTCAAATAATTATTCTCACGAGTCATTTGTTTGATGAGTGATAACAAGCGAGATATTTAATAAGAGAACAAGAGATCGCTCGCGTTTTATAAAGCACCCTATGCTTATATTGAGGGAAAATAGCGAACAGGAGCGAATGTACTGTTGGCCCCAAAATTGATATATTTTTTCATCTCTTTTATTTTCTCATATTTTGCACTTTCATAATTTATCTCAATACAGATTTATTTAATCATCTTCTCTATAACATAAACGGTAAATAGTATTAGTATCTTGTTTCTTTATATCATAGAGAATGGTCCATAATAGCTGGTAGAAGAAATATAAAAATCACCCTTTTTTCACTGTATTTTTCAACACTATTTTTGCTAATAACTCGTGTAATGCTTAATATTTTGATGTCTGGTTGAGCAACTTTTTGTTGCATATCAAGTTAAAATTATATTGGTTAAGTACCGATTTAATCCAAAAATATATTTTAAATTTAGGTAAAATTCGCTCTTTTTCGAATAATGTTAGTAGTACTTAAATTTTGTGGTTATCTTATTAGGACCGTAAATGGTAATTGCAGCATTTAATAATAAAGAAAATTAACTTTTTATATTGAACTTTAGTTCGCTACAAAATTATATATATAAATTTATGAAGTAAAATATTAAACACATATAAATCAAAGATTCTAATAATACTACAGTTGTTAAATTATAATATCATTATTAAGCTAAATGTATATTTGCAGACTTAAATTACAATTATAAATATTATACATATAGTAGTTTGAAACAGAATAATTATTCTAATAAGACCATGACAACCAATAAACAATATTATACAACAGAGAATATTAATATATGTTGATCACTGATAGCTATTGAAATAGCCATTCAATACTAATAATATATAAAATAGTTAAATAAGAAACGACAAAATAAATTTATAAGAGATGATTTTGTTTTCTAATTGGTAACAAAGGAAAGGAGATTAGAGAAAAGATGAACGTAATTAGATTAACGTAATCTAGTATACGTGACGTAATCTACACTGTGATACTATTTATATCAATAATAATAAGGTAAATAGTGTGAAAGTATTCGGAAACCAAAATATCGTTGTGACATCAAATATAGTCTTTACTATATATTTGAGTACACCACAACAAATTTAGAAAATTTGAAATGTTATTATTAGCTAACTATTTAATTAATAAATTAATGAATTATTTACAAAATTTACGGAAATGAACAACTGAATTGAAATATAACTGTACTATTAGGAACAAACATAGTGCTAGAAACAAGAATAAATCAAAATACAATGGTATTAAACACAAGTATTTTGATTCGGTATTTAATAAAGAATTTTGTAAATTATAAAATAAATACATTTATATACATGTTTATGTATATATATTATTAATTAACCTACTATATCACTTCTTTTTTAAATATGATATTTATATATTAAGTAATCGCAGAAAACACATTTAAGCAGTGCTTTTCACCTGCTTCGACATTGGTAGGCAACCGACTCACTAGGACTCTCACTCTGAATTTGCTGCCCAACCCTTTAATGAAGTTCATTCCAACCGACAACATGTGCCAGGTTTTGAACGGAAAGTCTTCGAGCGCCATATTTCTTCTACAGTCGCCTCTAAATGGAAAAGTACAAGTGCCGTCTTCTGGGACAGGAATTCCGTTCACATATCTGTACAATCAAAATATAACTATTTTCTACCAGTTCTCAAGTTTGGCGTTGTACGATCAAATTCTTGATGCACAGTTTGGAGCTTTCAAGATTTTACTGGATGGAGAATATGAAGTTTAGGGTTCTGTTGCGGACGTGTTCCACACGTTATCGAATCAAACGGCGTGTTTTTCTTCTGCTAGATTCACGTATTCTATGATTGATAACTGGTTTTCGTTCGAGGTTGAGCCGCTATTTTGTAACGTAGCCTCGTTTACGGTCTTTTTCGAGTACTACAGCGACAACAAGTGGCTGCGCATTCCCGTGCATGCAATCGATGATTCTAACGTCTTTGTGAAACCAGACGACTACAAAACCTCGAACACGCAGTTTTTGTCAATCAAGCGATACCTTTTGGACGTGAGTTCAGCTTCCGAGTCATCAAAGTACTCAGATACGGATAGATCAGCGCTCGCGAACTTGATTTCTACAGTAACGCAAAATATTTCCACTCCGATACGCTTATCTCTGGATTATTTTGTGAAGTCAACAACCGCCTCGATCACAGCCATTGCTGAGTACAAATTCAGCGACAACTCGATGGGCTGCTTCAGCGCGATGACACCAAAAACGACAATAAATGAGAACGGCCTAATATTCAAAACTGGATTTTATAACAGTATTCCATGTTTGGAGGTTCCGAGTGCAGATCCAAGGTATTCTTATGCTCAGTATTTGAAGGAGAAAGCTACTTTTGTTCAAGTAACCGCTTTAATAACCACTTCAACACGTGCAATTGAATTATAAAAAGTAATTTCGTTCAACAGCTTTGTTTCTATTTATTTGGTTTAATTTTCCGAGATCAATGAAGAATTAAAAAGATAACTCATTGATTCGGATGAGTTTTAAGGAGCATAAATTCAACTCTTTGTAGTTTTACTTGATGCGAACGGCCAAATGCTGTTAGACTTTAGCTCAAAACCGATTGAACTCAAGAGAACTTGCGTAAATTAACGTGTAATGCATATTTACGACAAGCGTTTAGAAGTAGTAATTTGGACTAAACAACTCGATAGATGCAAGAGACCAGCAGCATCTATAACTTTAAATTACTTTGGAATGCAATTATAAAACGATATATACTAGATAGTTGAGCAATATGGCGTTACGTAAATGGTAAACTTCTCCAGAAAAACGGATACCGTACCAATCACGTGCGAAAATTCACTTGGAGATAAGAAAGAATGTTAGGTCAACATGACACGCAACATGAAAACTAATGTAAGAGACTAAATAGTCTATTTTGCAGAAAGTGCTTCAGAACTTAGTCAACTCCAGTACACGATTATGGAAACTAGCAACAGTGTTTGGAAAGACTCTATCATTATATTCGGTGTTTCAATAGCTGTTTTAGCATGTTGCCTAGTTTATTATTTGTTAAAAGATTAATAAAAACAGTGAGGATATTAATATTAATTAATATTTTATTACTAATATTTTATTACTAAAATATAACAACATTATTATAGTTGTATTGGTTTAGTATATTGAGTAATATAAGATACTCAAAGATAAATAAGATAATAGAAAGATATACTCGCAGATTGAGTCATTTTATTAAATAACATCATTTGAAAACATTTCATTTAACTGAAATTAATATTTTTATTTATCGACACTTTTTATCTTGTTAAACTATCCACTTCAAAGAATGTTTAGATTAATTATTACAAGCTTGCAACTTAACTGTAATATTACCTAAAATGAAGGATGCGATATTTCATACATTAAATTCGCAAATTGTTACAATAAATAAATATCTCAAGATTTTAAACAACAATTTTGTGAATCGTTAAAATAACTGCTTTCTATCATTTAAACATGTGATACATGTGATGTTACTTCTACTATGGACCAAGTATTAAACACAGGTGGATTGATAAATTTGCCCACAAGAAAATCAGCAGGTAATGCAATAACAGATTGTAAGAATAAGTTAGCATGTAACAGAATAAATCCTCTCGAGACCGTTTCATAAATATATGAATCTGTTGATTTGAAAGAAGCTGGTTTGGTAACTACTCCAAGAGCTTAGGGAAATTGTGGTAGCTGTTGGGCATTTGGAACAACAGCCGCTCTTGAAAATGCAATGTTGCATGACAAATCTCATTATACTGGTACCATATGGGAATAAAACAACTATGATTTGTCAGAGTTATATTTGGTGATGAACTCACAAAATAGTTCCTATTGTAAAGGAGGTAATTTCATAACTGCAATCAATGAATATGATTTGGGCTCTGTTTTAAAAACTGTGGAACTAGAAAAGGATTTCCCCTATACTACATGGACAACTGAGTAAAGTAAATTTGGTGTATCAAAATACACACCTAAAATTTAAGTAAGTGATTACACGCTTCCATATAAGTAGTTTAAAGTTTCTGATGGCCAAGTTTCTACAGATACAGGTTTAATTTATATTTATTTGGATTCTTACAACACATTCACGGTTAAGGCTACAGTGGTGGGCCCTCGAAATGCTTTTTTGAATTAGGAAGAAGAATGAAGTTTATTATTTGAATCTTACTTATATCACTGCCCGGCTCAATAATGAGTGTGTTCTCCCTCCTCATCAATACACTCATTAACTCTATTTACTATTGATTTGTAAAGTGCTTCAATCACATCAAGGCCTGGTGGAGCCTTGGATAGCTGTGCTACAATAATTAATATATATAACTCTGTATATACTTCAATAATAAGTTTCAACTTTACCTAACGTTGTATAATTTAACAATCAAGAAAATTGATTTCTCATTATGAAATGGAAGTGGAAGATCATAAGTAAAATAACTGTTGTTTTAGAGTAGCATCAATATATTATTTAATGCTGGGCCCGACTAACCCACTTGATTCCATTCTTCAAGAAACAAAAATGCATTCATTATTTGAATATTGAGAATGAAAGCGCTGTAACTACCTGAATTATAATTCTAATTAAGCGAAGTACCATACTTCATCTTGAGCTCCCGGTTGAGATTGAAAGAAAAAGTCCTCCATTGTTTTTCGTGATTAAGAAATACCTAAAATCGTTTAGATTGACCCAGGTGAAGATGAATATGGAGGTCCTCTGTAGGTCCAGTGCTTGCGCTACTAGTTATAAATTACATTTGCGTCCGTATACCAATCATTGGATCCTCTTATTCTTTTCTCAATCAGGCTTAACTACCATATATTTTCGAGATAAAATCTTTCATAAATTAGTTTTGTTGACTAAAACGTAGAAATTACACAGGGACATCTTAAACAAGTGATATAACTAGTTCAGATTGGTCAATATTTTATGAATTCATCCGTTGGACCCAGAAATGAAGAGAATACAAACGCTTCAGAACTGCCTAAGTTTGTTAAGTGAATTAGTTGACCTTCCCTAAACATCTCTACCGCGTTTATTTTTGTCATTGCCGTCCTTTTATTGCATGTGGTAATTTCTATTTTTCCTTTTTGGAATATTAAATACCGACTTTGAATAGTCGATTATGGTCTAATACGATCGAAATCATATTTTTGGCCCTCTTGTGTTAATGAGTAGTTCATGAATAATCTCCAACTTGAGATTATTTATTGGAATTTGTCATCCGCATTAGAAGTGGCAAAATATTTTAATATATAATTACTCACATAGTAAACAAGAAAAAGCAATTCCACCTCCCATAACTGTAGAAAGGAAATTAAATCGTATTTATCTCGTGGTATAGTGGTTGTTGGAACGATGGCTGCTGGTTTTTCTGACAGTTTTCCGCATTATAGTGGTAAGTCTTGGACTGGTGAAGCTTGCCCGTGCTCAAAATATCCAGAGGGAACTTCGAATTATATCGTGTGCATACAGAAGTATATGGATCATTAAATTACCTTCGTTGGATATGGAAAGAAAAACGGCGTTGACGTCTGGGTTGTTCGCAATTCCTGGAGTAGTGGTTGGGGTGCTGGCGGTAACTTCTACGTCCCAATCGGCAGCAACGCTTTTTGTATTGAAACAACAGCTTTGACCGTGATTCCGAAGTATTATGACGCTAGTGCTGGTGTTTATGCAAATATAGGTTCTCATTCAAGAGGATCTTCAACTGAGCTAGACTCAGATTCCGCTCAATTAATTGTAAATGATGGTTCGTACATTGGAATGCCGAATAAGCTACCTCAGTGGGCGACCGTTTTGATCGTTATCGGGAGCATAGCCGGACTCATAATTATTATCTCAACCATTTGCTGCTGCGTGAACCGCAAGAAAAGGGGTTACGAACTTTAACAGCAGCCGAATGTGGTGCAAACGGTTCCGGCTGTTTAATAGAGGTTCAATGGAGGAGGAAGAACTTTATGAGAGTGAAGGAAAAAAATAATAATTTGTTTAATATTTAAACATCAAAAAATTTTGTGTTAATGAATTCTTAAAGTTTGATATCAAATATATATTAATATATATACTTCGTTATTTCCTTACTATTATAAGGATGAAATATAATAAACTTTATTTTATTATTGTTGTGACTAAATAAATAAATGAGTCACCGTAAATTAATTGAACAACGGTTTATCTATAATTGTGGTTGGTGAGAATTCACATTGAGAGGTTTATTTTATGTTATTAATTTTGTTGGAACGAAATAATGTAATGCTGTTGACGATTTCCACTTCGTAAATAATTATCAAATTTATCGAAATCGACTTCAACCATTTAATAGGTAAATCACTATTTTTGTGTTCAATATATATTTAAATATATTATTCTTATTTTAAATCACTTTATTCATTTTTTCATATTGTGTGTATATGATTTTATGTATTTTTCTTATCTTATATGCATTTAATAACACTCTGGACACAAATTAAATGTAAGAATTTGTAAGTTCTCGTGGTATTCCCAGAGAATAAATAAATAATTTCAATATTTATAAGTATTTCTCGCTTTTTACATAGTAATTTTAAAGGAAAAAGTATAAAATATATAAACAGTTAATATTTTATATTATTAATATTTTTTGATATTTTTCAGGGTTATTTCACAAATTTAAATAATCAAGAAGGTGATTTGACGAACCTAAATACTAACTAATACTTATAAATATTGAAATTATTTATTTATTCTCTGGGAATACCACGAGAACTTACAAATTCTTACGTTTAATTTGTGTCCAGAGTGTTATTAAATGCATATAAGATAAGAAAAATACATAAAATCATATACACACAATATGAAAAAATGAATAAAGTGATTTAAAATAAGAATAATATATTTAAATATATATTGAACACAAAAATAGTGATTTACCTATTAAATGGTTGAAGTCGATTTCGATAAATTTGATAATTATTTACGAAGTGGAAATCGTCAACAGCATTACATTATTTCGTTCCAACAAAATTAATAACATAAAATAAACCTCTCAATGTGAATTCTCACCAACCACAATTATAGATAAACCGTTGTTCAATTAATGTAAATTACGTCGTGGACTAAATAATTATCTTGATTATGTTCACAAATTCATCTAACTTAATAATAATTACAGTCTACACAAATTGTTAACGTTCCACTCCTAATTTATTAATGAAATGTTCAGAATACAATTAGCGAATGATTGAACGATTTGAGGACCAAATTGAAAGCGGTACCCTGAAAATCATTGAAGATAATTTTATAGATTAAATATCATTATTTAAATATTTTGAGAATTTAAAGAATCTCATAATTCGTGACTGTCCACGAGTTCAGCCTATTTTAACAAGTGAATCCATTACAAAATTAGTTCTGGAGTATTGCTAAGTTAGAAACACTGAACAGTTGAACCTTCCACAGTTAAGAGAGCTGAGTCTGTCAAATAACGATTGCTAAGATATTATCAGCTTACAATTCATGTAAAAGTTGGTTAAACTCAATTTGAGCAGAAATTCTTTGGTGGATATCTCAGTTTTGACAAAGTTGCTAAATTTAACAGAACTGGACATCTCAAATAATTATCATATTGACTCAAGTCCGCTGAAATTTATGACACAACTTATTAAACTTAATGCTAGTACAACTAATATTAAAAGTACAGCACTTCTGAGAACACTGGTCAACCTCAAATAACTGGACCTCTCAAAGAATATTGATTGTGATATTTCGTCCTTAAAATATCTGATCAATCTGATCAAGCTTAATTTGTCTGATACTTGCGTTTAAGATATCTCAGCGTTGGAACCGCTAATTCACTTGTAGGACCTGAACGTTACCAACGATTTTTGCGCGAACGTCTTCTATGTTGATATTACCCCACTAAGGAATATGAAAAAACTTAAAACAATTATTAGTTCATATAAGCAATTGTAAAACACATAGATTTTTAATGAGCTAACTAGCTTGAAGAAACTAGATTTATCAAAGCAAATTACGCGAGGAGTGCGCCTTGAATTACTTTGTACGGAAATCCGGAATTTAAACAAACTTACTGAGCTCATAATTTTTCCAATACTAAAGTTTTCTTATTATTGTTACTTATAAAACTCAAAGTATTAATATTTTTATGAATCTATATATGAATATTAACATATTTGTTATTTATTCAATTTTCATTGGAAGTGGTGTTTCCACTTATGTCACATTTTCATATTATAATTAGATAATAAATTATAAAGGGCCACTTCATGTATGAAAAACCAAGATATCATTTTATAGAGGAAATGATTCCAAGATCCGAATGAATAGCACACAAGCCATCGAGAATACAAAGACTTTGATGAGTATAGATGCCTGCACATACTTTTCTTTTATATCTACAATATTGACAGCAATAATTCTTTTGATGATCATTAACAAAGGAATGATGAATGGAGCAAAGACAATGGGCCAATATTACTATTTTGACTACAAAAATCAGTATACCACTATTAAATATTCACTGCTCCACAATTCCCAGCTTTGAGTGCTAAAAGCTCTTTCTATTTTCAATGGGGACGCTTGACGTAAACATTATAAAGCATAAATTGACTAACAAGCATGCACTGAGTGCCAATAGAGTTGTTGAAGATTTATACCGAAAGATGATGGTGTCCTCATTGATGATCAAGTTATAACACTGCTGTACAGAGTATCTATAAATTTGAGTCAAAATCTCAAATTTAAGGAATATTCAGGTCACACATAGAAGGTGGATCAAATACTTTAGGTCAATTAATGATTGAGTATCAAGATTCAACATGTAAATGTAAAAATGATATACCATTTAGGTGGAAATAGTTATATCCTCCACAATAAATGAAAATTGAAGTGATTTTTGGTTGGAATAGATCTTACGGACATCCGTACAAAGTAATTCAAGGCGCACTCCTCAAATTACGCCCTCTTCCTCGAATCTGAGCAAGCTTATTAACTTAGAATATTTGAACATGTCTTACACAGAAAGTATAGATCTCAATCATCTGGAATCGCTGACAGCGTTAACCAGTCTAAATTTATAAAATTGTAAACTTACTAACATATCATCTTTAAAATGTTTAAGCCTGAAACAACTTGATATTTCATATAATCCAGGAATCGATATCAGCCATTTGGAGCACATAGATTCACTAATCCAGCTTTAGATAAGTAACTGCAATCTCAAAGATATTTCTGTCCTCAAAAAATTGACTTAACTTCAAAATCTTGGGTTATACAATAATAAATATATTGATATCACTCCATTGTAGTATTTAATATAATTAACTGATTTACACTTGTCAGACTGCGAAATTCTTGAAATATCAGCTTTGATCCCTCTTTATAAATTAAAATATCTTGATATTTCGTACAATTATATAATTGATATCTCACCGTTGTAAGAAATGTCGTTTACTTCGCTCAGATTCCTAACTAACAGTGTGATAGATCTTTCACCAATAAAAAGGCATCCAAACTTCAACACCTACGTATACAATTATTAATAATAACCCACAAACTAAGATCTATTGATGTCAAATTTTATGCATTAAATTTATGCTTGGACAATGTTTATAAGGAACATGCCTAGACGCCTGAAACTTTGTACTCAATAATTTTAAACAACATAGGAGAAAATCAGAGTAGCACAAAAATAAATGGAACTAAACTTGTAAATGTTCATGAATAACGTAAATTAGTTATTTATCATATCATAAAAGGAATCTTACCAGTGATATATTTTTAAAATACAACTCCAAACAAAAATAATAATAAGTATCATTCTCAACAATTTCACTTATGTGACCGATAATGAACTCTTCGACCTAATAATGCCCCAATTTTAGGTTTTAAACAAAGAGCTCGATTCGGAAAGCAAGTGTTTGTTATGTGGAATATATATATATATATATATATATCCTCAAGAGGCACAAACGAACGACTGTGAGACTTTCAAAAAATGAAAGCGATAGGCTCTTGCACGCCCGTATTTCCACTTTCAACCAACCATCATTTATGCATATAA